>JAEIFY010000004.1:0-100997 GCA_018904355.1 Drosophila sproati | reverse complement strand
CAGTGCAGACGTGTGAGCATGCGAAACGGAAAGGTAGCAACAACAAGCACAATGAGAGATAAAACGTCTGCACTTGGAGATGCGTACCCGAAGGCAAATGAGAAGAACTCCTGCCGGTGTAATGTACGCCTGAAGTTCGAAAAGCTCAGCTCTTATACTAGTACTTAGACGTGCATTAGAATTTTGAGAATGTGCATTAGAGCTTTGCGAATGAGAATTCGGGGCATCGCGATCAAATATACTACATGCCCAAAAGTGATAAAAAGGAAATAAGCACACGATTCAGCTTCTTTGGAAAAAAAAAAGAAAACTACAAAGCAGTATGGGAAGCACAAAAATACACTGGCGTGGACGTCAGCGGGTCAGTATCAGCGGCCGCCGCATTCGGAACCGAAATTTCTTTCGCCGGCCCAGCGAAGCCGGGGTTCGTGCGACGAGAGAGCAGGTCCGGTGCTGCGCGCGCGGCTATCGTTGGTCGCGACGCCCACGTGGAGGAAGAGTACGCCTGGCGGCGCGAGGTGCGCGTGGTGCGCGTGGTGCGCGTGGTGCTCATCGAGAGACGCCGAGCTCTGCGTCGTATCGCTCAGGACAGCGAAATCGTCATGGAGACGAAGTCGAGCCTGTGGCGTCGCCACCAAGATCTCCCCAGCGTCGAGGAGATGCATGGAGTGAGAGCGATGAGAGAGAAGTGGTATCACCGCCGATATGCTCAGTATGGGAGGATGCTGTGGGGGTGCAGTTCTGGGGCCGACGAGGAGCTGCCTGGGACGACGCCGACGCTACCCAAGCAACATGGACGACGTCAATCCGGAGTGGCTTCGCTGCAGTATCCAGAACTGCCCCGTCGCCGGATGCCGACAACACCGAGGGTACGTTTCGCCGGGCCACGCCCCCGCACCGATTCTTGGGAGGCGGCCGAACCCTACGAGGCCATGGCCTAGGACTTGAAAAGCGGTGGCGAAGGCCGAAGGACGCTGAGCGGGGAGGAGCCCATCATTATATCGTCAGAGGATGAAGGGGAAGCTGGCGAGGAGCGGCGGTCGTCGGCGCTCATAGTGGACCCCGATGACGAGGCTACGGATGCCGTATCCGCCAGCGACACCCGAGCCGGATGTGATCGTCCTCTTGACGAAGAGGAGGAAGAGCGGTGCGAGGACGGAGGAGAGGCGCAGGAAGGGCGAACGCCCGCAGATCCCGCCACCCACCGTGACCGCCACCTACGCGAGGGCCTTCGCAGACGGCCACTGGAGGCACAAAGTAACCCTGGTGCGTGTCTGGAGGAGAGGCGGGGTTGCCACCCACCCGGCAACTGGAAGAGGACAACTTCCCGAGGCCCCGACCCCCCGCCGCGACCAGAAGCCAACGCTGCCTGTCGCGATCACCACCACCCCGCTGCGGAACGGAGACCCCCATTCCTACGCCAGACGTCGTGCCCCGAGGCAGGACCCCTGACCCACCCGACCGACGCTCCAGCGACAAAGCTCGGCTCCGGAGGCTGGATGGCAGGAGTGCCACTGTCGGCTTGGCCACTGGCGTCACGGCGATGGCCGATGCCCAGCCAGGACCAAGTCGACGAGCGTCCAGGATCGTGTGCAGAGGAAGACCGCTATCGAATGAAGACCTCGGGTACAGGGCACGCGTCTTCCGTAAGGAGTAGCGGCCAAAAAAATAAATAAACAAGAAGTAAAATAAATTAATAAAATCCAGACATGACCCCTTTATTTACATTTTAGGGTTTGTTTTCCCTTTTAGGTTGGAGTGAAACTTTCCGTGCCGAAGAAAGAGGGAGTGTGAGGAGCCATGTCACCATGCACTGGTGAGCATGCACGTATAGGATATTTGTGATCAAACATATATACATTTGCATGTTTATGTCGGGGCATACAAAATGCCCGTGGTAGGGTTATACGCGCCCTTATACAACTGGCATTCAGACCGAAATCCGGCCTGATGCAGTTGCGGCGAATTCGCTCTCTTTCGCCCTCTCCCTTCCTATGGAGGTGTTCAGCCATTTGAACGTGTTTAACACATACGTCCATCAGGACAGGTGCCGTTAGCGTTGAGGATATTGCGGGAGCAATACTGTTGTCCATACCACACTACGTGCATATACGGCTGGCGCCAGCAAAAGGGCAGTGAAAAGTACCAGGAAATCACGCCACGATAAGATCACGCCACCGGATCAGTCCCGGCAAAAGGGGCAGCCGAGGCCTATAAAAGGAGCGCCGCCGCACAAGGCAGGGAGTCGGATGAGATACGCGGTGCGAGCGACACTGTCAGAATAAACACGCGAAGGGGAGTGTAAATTAAACAAGAGAGGCTGCGCGGACATACACAGTGCGAACATATGTGAGAGTGAAAGCCAGAGAGACTAGTGAAAGTGCAAGTACATCGAGGTCCTGGAACAGTTGTGAAGTGTATATCCTTGCCACGCTTGAATTGTGGCAACAGGCGAGATTCGGAAGAAATCAGACGAAGCAAACAAGGCTGGGTTGTGCTGAGCCAGAGAGTGACATGCGAACCCGACTTACAAGAGGAGATTGGCGATCCTTGAGGAACAAGGAAACCACTAGTCCGGGTGAGCATCAGGAGTGCTGTACGAAATTCTTGGCGGGCAGACTGAGACCCGGGTTTGCGTAGCTGGCGCATAGGAGCTCGCTTCCAACTGCCCAAGGACTCCGATGTGTGGCGATACGACACGGAACGGGCAGATTGTAAATAAATAAATCCAACCGTGTAATATATAGAAATAAGTCAATAAAGCAAGTTTTAATATATATGCACCGACTGTGTTGTTGATTGTTGCAAACGCAATATAATTTTGCTCGTCACCTCAGCTCGACTGAGTTCCAGCCTAGCCAAAATCCAACCTAGCAAATAGGTTCGTTACACGGTCAACATTGCAGACGATAGTTTCTCAAATAGAATCATAACAGCAAGATAAACATAAACAAGGAATGCAAAAGAGACCCTCAATAAACAGACCACGAGACAAGCAATACGAGGTTTCCTTATAGATTAAACCATTAGCATAAGTAGAGTTATTTTGTACACGAGCCGAGAAGACGTGTTTTTTTTTTGTTTAATAAAGAATTATATTTTTCCTAAAACCGTTGTCGGATTTTTTAATTGGCGCAGCCGGTAAAAAAATAATTTTTAGTAAATTTTTCCTTAATACGTTTATGTGTATACCCTTTCCTGTTGGGTTTTCTATATAATTATTTTTTTACCCTTTCCTTTTGGGTTTATATTGAATTTTTTTTATACCCTTTCCTTTTGAGTTTATATTGGATTATTTTTATACCCTTTATTGGGTTCCCTTTCCTTTTGGATTTATATTATTTTTATACCCTTCCTTTTGGGTTTATATTGAATTATTTGTATACCCTTTCCTTTTTGGTTTATATTTGTTTATTTATTTATAAATGTTTATTATCAACAAAACCATATTTTACCCCTCTTTTTTATGTTGGAAAAAAAAAGTGTGACTTATGGTATTTTTTGGCGAGTTTTAGTGTTTGCGAGTTTCAGGCTCACCCGTATCCTTCCGGATACGATGTGCGGCTTCAGGTCGCTCACGTGTGCTGTCCTTATCCGCCTGTCTGTTATTCCCTTTATTTTGCATATTACGGGTGATGTAAAATCTACAATCTGGTAAGGGCCCCTTATCTCGCTAGATTCGCCGCGAATCCTTCTGCTGCATTCGACAGGTGGTGAATTTTCACCCACACTCTGTTTTCCGATATTGGGTTTCCACGGTCTACGACGCAGGTTGTAGTGCCTTGCTTGGTCCTGTGCTGCCTTTTCTAAACTCCGCCGGACAATTTCGAATACTTCCTTTAATTTCTTCGCATTGTCGGACGGTGTTTGAGCTGCTTGGCCTGTTCCGACTGTCACCTCGTCGAACAGCGGCTTTGGAAGCCTAGGCTCTCGGCCTTGCGTAAGAATGCCGCGCTAGTACCCGGTGGAGCTTAAGACGCTGGTGTTAACTGTCAGTGTCAGCCCGTTAGAGCTTCATCCCAACGTCTTTGGTTGCCCTTAGTGAATTGTGCGATCTTTGTATTCACCGTGCGATTCGCGCGTTCAGTGGGGTTTTCTTGTGGAGTGTAGGGCGCTGTGAATTGATGTTTGACTCCCATCTCTTCAATGAATTTTTTTAATGCCCGACTTGTAAATTGTGTTCCATTGTCGGTTATTAATACTTTGGGTATTCCAAACCGCGCAAGAATCCTTTCCCTGAAGGCCTTTTGTAGCGTTGCTGTAGTGGCGTTTCGGAGTGGTACCATTTAAGTGTCATCTACGATGTGTCTATAGAGATTGCCGGATTCTTCACTATAGTCTGGGAACTTCTTTGGATTTTTCGCTATGTCAGATCGCATCTTTTGAATCCAGTTACAGCACTTGTTTGCCTGGTCCATCGCGTCGTTCATAGTCGAGACTGTGAGGCACGTATCCTCCGGGGGTTGTCGGGATAGAGCGTCTGCAACAACATTAAGGTTTCCCTTTCTGTATTTGACGTCAAAGCCAAACTGTTGCAGTTCCTGTGCCCATCTCGCGATCCTGCCTGATGGACTTCCGATGGAGTTTAGCCACTTCAGTGCCATATGATCCGTCATGACAGTGAAGTGGTATCCTTCCAAGTACGGTCTTAGCTCCTATGCCCAGATTGTGCAAGGCACTCTTTTTTTGGTGGCAGAGTAATTACGCTCCGCACCATTTAAAGGTCTGCTTGCATACGATATGACCCGTTCGTCCTCCTCAGAGTCTTGGGTCAGTGTCGCTTCCAAGCCAGTAATTGCTAGCATCCTGTCTGCAAGCAAAATGGCCTTGAGAAATCTGGGCACGCTAGCACAGGGGATTGTGTTAGCTTAGTTTGACCTTTTCGAAAGCTCTTCGGTCCATTCCCATTTTGTACCTTTCTTCAATAGTGGGTTTACTGTGGTGGCTAAATTTGGTGGGTAGAACTTGCTTTACGTTTCCAGGGGGCTTCAACTCGGCGATAGCTGCTACTTTCTCCGAATCCGTGCGTATCCCTTATTCGGTCACCTGATGGCCAAAGTATTTAAGTTCCTTTTTGAAGAAGTCGTACGTGTCTACGTTGATTTTATATTCGCTGTGGTTACGTCGGAACACTTCTCTCAAGTTGTCCATGTGTTCCTCGCGTGTTTTCCCGATTACAATAATGTCTTCCAAATATGCAAAGGCATCCGGCATCATTTCGGGTCCAATCACGCAATTGAGGGCCCTCTAAACGTGGCTGGCACCGAATGGAGTCCGAATGGCGTTACTTTCCATTGGAACAGTCCTTTCCCTGGAACTGTGAATGCCGTCATCGCTCGACTCTCCTTCCTCCATCTTTCAGGTCGAAGCTCGCTATAAATTTTGCTTCTCTCAGCTGGTGCGGAAATTTGGGGACCCCGGGGAACGGATATGCATCCTTTATAGATTTGCCGTTTAGTTGCCGAAAGTCCACACAGAGACGACATTTTCCCGTTTTCTTTTTCACCATCACGATTATTGCGCTGTGTGGGCTTCTTGAGGGTGTAGCATATAAACCTGGTATTTTGGCGAGCGGATGTGAGTGTAGTCTACAAGGAGGGGTGCACGCGCTGGCTCCGGCTGTGTGATCGGTGGGAGGTCGGGGTTCCTTAAGGTTCCTTGCGCTACGTGCTCGCTGTATATAATATTAATTAAAAAAATATCGCGTGCGGGTATCGCTCGACCAAATTACCGGGAAGGGGGAAGAGAGGAAAAGGGAATTGCGCGATCTCACAAATATAACATGGAGGCGACACTCCAGGGTTTTCGTCGTTGGAGCTGGGCCGGTGTTATTGCCACAGCAGATGCCCACCCTACCTAGATCATCAGGCACCTAACATAATAATGTTGGATGATCCCTAAGACAACGACCCTTATTTCATTCACTGTTCAGTGTGCGTTGCATGACTCCCAAGAAAAAAAAATTTACTTATTAATTTTTAACAATATTCTAATGCATATATTCATTTATTTCCATTTTAGTTTTCATGTTGTAACAAGTAATATTTTTATGTTGTAAATTATTTGAAAATTATGACTTTACATTAAATAAAAAAAATCAAAGTGAAATCAAAAAAAAAATCTCGGCACATACGGAGTATAAGGGCAGGACCGGATTATTAAAGTATTTAATTTGGTAACTTGTCTCTTTTATTTCATTTATTATTCCTCTAATGATATATTTTTAAACTACTTAAATTTTATGATTAACTATTTATTACTATTATTTTTTTTTTTTTTTTTTTTGGGAATGTATATTTATTATATTATTTATATTTTATTAATTTATATTTACCTTCCTTATATATTTATAGATTTATTTATTTGATTTTTTTTTTGTATCCGAATGCTTCATTTCTATATCGGAGCTTTTTCATTCATCTTTATTTTTTTTGCAGCGACTTCGACATTAAATTTGGAGCATGCTTTCGGGCTGTGATTTAGTTTGGTTTAACACCTCAAAAGCCCACTCAAAAATTCTGCCGCTCAGAGCAAGGGCGATCAACGTTGAGTGAGTTTTTTTTTCTCCAACTTGAGTGAGTTTTGCACATTTACTTTTACACCGTTTTTTTTTTTGCATTTTATCACCCTTTAATGTCGAAGCATTGTTGCTGATTACCAACAATAAAATTTAGGGGAAAGGTAATTTTTGGGATCAGATGCACTTACTTGGGGTATCCTCCACGTCCAAAAGATCTTTTGTAGCGGGGCATCTGAGCGGCTGGGGAGGTCAATTGATTAACTAAATTTACAGGAACAATTTTACTGTTGGCGAGTGTTGAACATGTTTTTTTTTTTTTTTTTCTCCACTTATTATTACTATTTTCTTTTTGGTTCGTTTAACATAATCTGCCTGCACCAAATACACTACATATGGTCTATGATTGATTTCACTTGCTGGTGACTTAGGTAATTGTAATACTTAAGGAATTTAATAATATTTTTTTTTTTTTTTAATTAATGATTATTAAATTTTGTCTTGGTTTCATGTTACGAATAATAAAAAAAATTGATAAGGCTAGGTACGTTATGGGCGCATAAGCTGCATCGCCCGATGACTCGATGCTGCCAACGTAGGGACAGCCTCAATCCACTTCAGCGGCGACTGTACCGCGGACCCGCATTGGCAATGCGATTGGCACTGGCTGATCAGCCGATCAGTTCCGTGGCAAAAAAAACACACGTTCTCCTTCCTTTCTCTTTCTTTGCAGTCCAATGGATCGCGTTTCGTTATCGCATTGATAGATATTTAGCGACCATATATTTATTTGATTCAGAGTTTTTTTTTTTTTTTTTTTTTTCTCAATGGCAAGTCAGGGTAAATGGTTTCATTGGCGGTTATTGCCGATTAACTGTTTGGGAGCATATTTTTCCCCACTAAATAGTTTTTTTTTTTTTGTTCATTTGTTATTTGTTTGACGCACGTACACACCGGGAATTGTTTTTTTTTTCTTGGCCGGTGGCAATTATATTATTAATTCAGGCAAAAAAATTCGGGTTATGGACGAATGCCATCGTGCCCACGTGTAGTTCTTCTACCACCGCGAAACCAAGAGAAAAAAAACCAAAGTCGAGGGGACGCGTACGACTGTCCCCTTTGGCAGACAAAAACTCAAGCTCTATCAAAAAAAATTTTTAGTCAACTAACAAAAAAAAAGCTTGGCATTTTACTCTTACCCCTAGAGGGCGTCGCAAAAGCTCGGCTTAAAAAAAACCAAGGCATACTCGTAGGCATGACATCTTATGAACTTGGCAAGCGCACTACATTTTCCCCCCACTAAAATCACGCTTGGGGTGGAACACAACGAGCGGGATTCACGCTTGCCGACGATAGAATCATTGCTTAATATCTTTTGCATGAAATTTGCCAATAAGTCTTCCTTGAGAATCCTCCAACTCGTAGTAGTAATTACCAACTTTCCTACGAATTCGGGCTTTGACGAAGCTTGGGGCTAGTTTAGAGCTATATCCCTTCGCAAAGTTGCTTTGTTGAAAGTTGCGCCTATACACCTCTTGACCGATTTTGAATGTCACTTCTCTGGCTCGCAAGTTGTAGGCCTTTTCATTTCGTGCGCGCTGAGATTGCATAGAATCTTTCGCCTTACTACGCAAGAGATCAAAAGAGTCTTCTCGACTAAATTGTAGGCTGCGATCATCTAGCATGCTTAGAGTTCGCAATAATTTGTAGCTACTTCCGTTTGTGACCATATGCTGACCAAATGCCAATTTGTAAGGGGTTGTGTTAATGGCTAAATGAAAGCTTGAGCGAAGGGCACAGCTTATGAAACTCAATTTCTCATCCCAGTTACGATGGCTGGAGTCCACATATGCCTTGATGGCTGAAAGAACGGATCGGTTGACTCTCTCTGAAGCATTAGCCTGAGGAGAATAATATGCTGTATAGGTATGGAAAATGTTGTATCTGTCTAGCAAGGAGTTGAAAGACTTAGATTTAAACTGAACTCCGTTGTCAGATACTATTGTTTCGGGTATTCCGAAGCAATGGAATAGATCTTCTTCCAAATAACGTCGGACAGCTTCAGCAGTACATTTTCGGACGGGCTTCAAAAATGGAAATTTCGACATATGGTCTAGCACAACAAAAATGCCTATATTTCCAGATTTGCTGCGTGGATAGGGTCCCAGAAAATCAACAAATAACTTTTGAAAGAACCGCAATGGTTGGCCAGTATGTCCCATTTTAGGTTTTAAAGTCTGATTGGGATGCTTCGTGGCTTTACAAATGTCGCAAGCATTTATATAATTTTTTACGTCTGTTACCATATTGGGCCAGTAATAAAACCTTCTGAGTCTTTCCAAAGTTTTGTTTATTCCACCATGCGCATGCAAGGGATCATCATGAGCTGTTTTAAGTGCAGGCAGTATCAGAGGCTGTGGCACCCAAAGTTTCCAGCATACATCATCTGCAACCTTGGAGTCTGCCGTATGCTCGGACCGACGGTAAATAAATTCATTTTCAATCTTTAGGTCTGGCAAAGAGGACTGGGTTGTGCGAATCTTATTCTTTATGGACTCATAGGCTGGGGACTTAAATTCTGGTGACTCCAAGTCGACTATTAAGCTATTAAGCACAACAGAAGACAAATCTTCCGTATACGTACGTGAAAGAGCATCGGGGACTATATTTTGGCTACCCTTTTTGTGCTGTATCTTGAATTTAAACCCTTGTAATTTTAGAGACCAACGGGCTAGCCTTGAACTAAGATCCACTTGGGTCATGAGCCATTTTAAAGATGCATGATCCGTGATCACAGTAAACTCTTGACCTTCTATATAGGCCCTAAATTTTTTTACTGCCAAAACAGCCGCATAGCACTCCTTCTCGGTGACCGTATACTGCCTTTGGCATCGATTAAGTTTCCTTGACATAAATGCAATTGGCACATCATCACCATCACTATTGGTCTGCATCAAAACCGCTCCAATTCCAGTGTGACTAGCGTCACAATGTATTGAAAAAGGCTCAGCAAAGTTTGGGCTATGCAATACCGGAGCCGAACACATGTGATTCTTTAAGGACTCGAATGCATGTTGAGCTTCCTCAGTCCATTCGAACTTCCGTTTTGCCTTGAGAGTATCAGTCAATGGAGATGAAATAGAAGCATAATTTCTGATAAATTTATGATACCATCCAGTCATGCCAAGGAACCTGCGAACTTGTTTTACTGAGCGGGGAATTGGAAAGTCCTTGACGGCAGATATTTTGTCTGGATCTGTACTGATAATGCCATTGCCAATTACATGCCCCAAATACTTAACTTCTCGTCGGCAAAATTTACTTTTCTCGACGTTAAGGGTAAGATTAGCACGAGATAAATGTGAGGCAACTATCGACAGGACTTCGAGATGGCGTTCGAAGGAATCTGAAATAATCAGTAAGTCGTCTAGGTAAATAAAGACTTCGTTACGCAAATGCGCTGGAACTATTTTGTCCATTAGTCTGGACATAGACTGAGGAGCATTAGTGAGCCCGAAGGGCATGACAACGAACTCATATAAAGGACGCCCAGGAACTGTGAAGGCGGTCTTGTCGCGAGAGTTCGGGTCGAGAGGTATTTGCCAAAAGGCATCCTTAAGGTCAAGGCTTGTAATAAACTCTGCTTTCGGCAATCTACTCAAGATACCATCAATTAATGGCATAGGATACGCATCTTTTATGGTTACTTCATTGACCTTTCTGCTATCAATGCATAACCTAACCTTGCCGGGCTTTCTCACTAAAACGACTGGGGACGACCAGGAGCTGTTTGATTCCTGAATAACTCCGAGTTGTAACATCCGATCGAGTTCCTCGTACATCAGCTTCTCCGTAGCAGGCGATACTGCATAGTGACGCTGTTTTATAGGTTTAGCGTCGGCTACATCAATTACGTGTGATATTAAGGATGTCCTACCCAATCCTGTCTTGGAAAAAGACGGGAACAACTTTATTGATTCCTGCAGCAAGTTTTGTTGTTTTAGAGTCAATTCTCGCATTGTCGGGTCATTTAGGGATGAAATATTTAGACTTTGTGTCATTAAGTGTAACGGTAGCAAGTCGAAAACTGTCCAAAAGTCAATTCCAAGGTAAAGTTCTGCAGCTAGAGAAGGAACTAAATAGAATGTCAAATTCTTAGTCTCTCCCCTGTAAGTTACTTCTGCAAATACTCTGCCAACAATGTTTTGGGCTTTTCCATCAGCCGTCCTTACTTTGGAGTTCATTGCCTTATAATTTAGATCCCCATGAAGGAGTTCAGAAGCGAAAGTACCCCCGATACAGCTGACCGAAGCCCCAGTGTCCATAAGTCCCACTACGGTTTTACCGAGCAGCACTACCTGGGCATGAGGGCGTAAATCACTAGGTGTGGCTATTATTGAAGATAACAGCAATTTTTTTTCTATTCGATACATTTTTAAAATCAATTCTACGACGTTTAGAACGGGTTTTTGATCTGTCCGGTAAGTCAACATGATTGTTGAAAGGTAAGTCTGGTTGAATGGATTGACATAAGGCTGGAAATGACAAGGTTAGTCGGTATTGGTCGCTTTGTTGACCAACTGTTTGCGTACACCCCTCTGCGGTGTACGTGCGTGATAGTTTTTTGAACCGCTTGCACTGCAGTTTATACAACTAGGTTTGTAAGTATCTGCTTTACCGCAGCCATAGCAAAATACTCTACGCTCTGCCATACACTCTTGGTATCGGTGACCTTTTCCAGCGCAATTCCAGCATGACAAATCTACCGCCCACAAGTCATACTCAAGATTGGATGTAGTTTCTTCGTCAGAGACTATCTCAGATTTGGTTTCGGAAATGGCGTTCACTAGTCGTCGAGGAACAACTGATTGCTTTGTTTTCAAAACTGATTGCATGAAGATTTCTCGAGTCCGAACTAGATGACGCAAATCTTTCACAGAGTTAGCAGGCTCATATAATATCTCATGCTGAATGTCAGCCAACAGGTTGGCTCTTAAGGTCTCTACCAAAGACTTTTCGGACATGGGCTCGGACAGTTTATCCGCTAAGGAAGCTATTATACCATAAAAATCGTCAAATGATTCATTTGATCTTTGCTTACGATGTTCTATTTCGGTCCTTATATTCCTGTCCGTCCGGTCATCCTTAAATTGACCACGAAGGGCAACACACAAGTCGGGCCAATAAACTTCCGGGACACTTTTATGGTAGCGCCAGTACCATTCGCTAGCACTCCCATCAAACAGGTTACTGGCATATCTGGCCGTCAACTCGAAATTACCATCCAATGTTTGCTTGGTTAGCTTCACGCGATATAGAAAATCTTCTATGGACATAGTGGCCTTGCCGGTAAACCTAATTTTCCAATTAGCCATTATCTGACTTATCCGATCTGGACGAATGTCAGAACCCAATCTTCCATTAACAGGGGTTACTGCAGCTGCCGAATGCGGCCTATCACCACCAGAATGAAGAGAGTTTTCGTAATGTTGTGCATGATTAGTTGAAGAAGCATTCCTTGCTGTCTGGCTTTGAGCGAAGCCCGAGGTCGGTGCCATTGTCGAAGGTAGACGAAGGGATTGCTCTATCGTTTGATTTTGTACTTCAGACAGGGGCCGCACGTGAGAAGGAGTTACATTCGCTAGGTTGGCAGTTGGACTAACTCTAAGACCTTCTGAAAGGGCTTGGACCAACCTGTTCGTTTGGTCGGCCAAACTGGTAGCAATGAGTCGGGTTTGCTCAACCATAGCCACTCTTATTGTTTCGGCCAATGATTGTTGAATCGATTCCATGTTTGGTGCCTCTTGCTGCATGGTTGTTGAGCCCTGTGACAAATTAATCTCTTCAGAGTTGCGCATTTCGACTTGATCGGGATTTGTAACACGTTTGGCTTGAGCTCTGGTCTGAAGGGACTGAAATGTTGAGGGCCTTCTTGCATTGGACGTAGAGGGTCCAGTGGGACTGAGATCCTCAGTTGAAGCCGAAGTTAGGCGTGTCAGGCTCTGCTTGCAAATTGGGCATACCTTCTTCTTGCCGACTTGGGAATTGAAGCACGGTCTATGAAAGTAATGTCCGCAAGAGGTTGCTAATAACTGACCCTGGAAAACTATTATTTCAGAACAAATGCAACAATGTTTGCCTGTGTTACTAATGCGAGTCAGATCTTCTGTACTATGAGACAGTACCATCTCGGTATATGACTTGCGAAAATTTTATTAATTAATTCTAGTCAAGCACTTTTTAATTTAGACATCTAATTTTGATAAAAAAAGGGCAAAAGAAAAAAAATTGTTCGTAATCACGGTATCGATAAAAATATGGGAGTCATGCAACTGACTGTGAACTAGAATAGAATTCCCTTTAGTTATATAATGAGATGCAACAAGAAGGAAATTATAAGGAGAACCAGAAACTATATGTCATTTCGCGGCGGATTGCGCTTAGAAGCTGCCTACCGCCAGCGAAATCCTTGGTTTCTGAGGATGTTAGACCAAAGAGGAATCAGGAAACTATATGTCATTTCGCGGCGGACTGCGCTTAGAAAGCTGCTTAATCCTCGTCCAGCGAAATTCCTTAAGTTACTCAAAAAGAATATTAGACAAAAGGGGAATTCGGTATCTGCATAAAACAGTCGTACCGGTAGTGTTGAACTTATCCAAAGTGAAATTAAAGGGGATGGCTGCAGCTCAATACTCCGCAAATCCAATAAACAACCTATAAAACCTTCGGACTAATAAGTGAACAAGGGGTAAAAGGTATAAACTATTATTTGACAACGGAGTTATATCCAATAAAAGTTATAACACATCCAGGAAGTCAAAGTCTACACCCACTAGCTATTGGGATTATACTACTAGGCCATGAAATCTATTGAATTGTCGTAGGTCCGTAGCATATTCCAATAACAATGACATGGAGTTAATTTAAGAGAAGGATGGGAGGTAAGATAAGATGTCGAACATTAAGTGTCAGGTGTTTTGACACAAATTCTTTAATTGAAGTTTGGTCCGATTGGTTCAGGCCGGTTCGAGGCATTCGTGCCATTCGGGCCATTCTGACCTTTCGGGCCCCACGTTGGGCGCCATTTTAATTAATATTAATGTAGCATATAACCTGGTATTATGGCGAGCGGATGTGAGTGTAGTCTACAAGGAGGGGTGCACGCGCTGGCTCCGGCTGTGTGATCGGTGGGAGGTCGGGGTTCCTTAAGGTTCCTTGCGCTACGTGCTCGCTGTATATAATATTAATTAAAAAAAAAATATCGCGTGCGGGTATCGCTCGACCAAATTACCGGGAAGGGGGAAGAGAGGAAAAGGGAATTGCACGATCTCACAAATATAACATGGAGGCGACACTCCAGGGTTTTCGTCGTTGGAGCTGGGCCGGTGTTATTGCCACAGCAGATGCCCACCCTACCTAGATCATCAGGCACCTAAACATAATAATGTTGGATGATCCCTAAGACAACGACCCTTATTTCATTCACTGTTCAGTGTGCGTTGCATGACTCCCAAGAAAAAAAAATTTACTTATTCATTTTTAACAATATTCTAATGCATATATTCATTTATTTCCATTTTAGTTTTCATGTTGTAACAAGTAATATTTTTATGTTGTAAATTATTTGAAAATTATGACTTTACATTAAATAAAAAAAAATCAAAGTGAAATCAAAAAAAAAATCTCGGCACATACGGAGTATAAGGGCAGGACCGGATTATTAAAGTATTTAATTTGGTAACTTGTCTCTTTTATTTCATTTATTATTCCTCTAATGATATATTTTTAAACTACTTAAATTTTATGATTAACTATTTATTACTATTATTTTGTTTTTTTTCTTCTTTTATTGGGAATATATATTTATTATATTATTTATATTTTATTAATTTATATTTACTTTCCTTATATATTTATAGATTTATTTATTTGATTTTTTTTTTTTCCGAATGCTTCATTTCTATATCGGAGCTTTTTCATTCATCTTTATTTTTTTTTGCAGCGACTTCGACATTAAATTTGGAGCATGCTTTCGGGCTGTGATTTAGTTTGGTTTAACACCTCAAAAGCCCACTCAAAAATTCTGCCGCTCAGAGCAAGGGCGATCAACGTTGAGTGAGTTTTTTTTTTCCTCCCCAACTTGAGTGAGTTTTGCACATTTACTTTTTACACCGTTTTTTTTTTTGCATTTTATCACCCTTTAATGTCGAAGCATTGTTGCTGATTACCAACAATAAAATTTAGGGGAAAAGGTAATTTTTGGGATCAGATGCACTTACTTGGGGTATCCTCCACGTCCAAAAGATCTTTTGTAGCGGGGCATCTGAGCGGCTGGGGAGGTCAATTGATTAACTAAATTTACAGGAACAATTTTACTGTTGGCGAGTGTTGAACATGTTTTTTTTTTTTTTTTTTTTCCACTTATTATTACTATTTTCTTTTTGGTTCGTTTAACATAATCTGCCTGCACCAAATACACTACATATGGTCTATGATTGATTTCACTTGCTGGTGACTTAGGTAATTGTAATACTTAAGGAATTTAATAATATTTTTTTTTTTTAATTAATGATTATTAAATTTTGTCTTGGTTTCATGTTACGAATAATAAAAAAATTGATAAGGCTAGGTACGTTATGGGCGCATAAGCTGCATCGCCCGATGACTCGATGCTGCCAACGTAGGGACAGCCTCAATCCACTTCAGCGGCGACTGTACCGCGGACCCGCATTGGCAATGCGATTGGCACTGGCTGATCAGCCGATCAGTTCCGTGGCAAAAAAAAAACACCGTTTCTCCTTCCTTTCTCTTTCTTTGCAGTCCAATGGATCGCGTTTCGTTATCGCATTGATAGATATTTAGCGACCATATATTTATTTGATTCAGAGTTTTTTTTTCTTTCTCTTTTTTTTCTCAATGGCAAGTCAGGGTAAATGGTTTCATTGGCGGTTATTGCCGATTAACTGTTTGGGAGCATATTTTTCCCCACTAAATAGTTTTTTTTTTTTTTTCATTTGTTATTTGTTTGACGCACGTACACACCGGGAATTGTTTTTTTTTTCTTGGCCGGTGGCAATTATATTATTAATTCAGGCAAAAAAAAAATTTCGGGTTATGGACGAATGCCATCGTGCCCACGTGTAGTTCTTCTACCACCGCGAAACCAAGAGAAAAAAAAACCAAAGTCGAGGGGACGCGTACGACTGTCCCCTTTGGCAGACAAAAACTCAAGCTGCCTATCAAAAAAAAATTTTTAGTCAACTAACAAAAAAAAAGCTTGGCATTTTACTCTTACCCCTAGAGGGCGTCGCAAAAGCTCGGCTTAAAAAAAACCAAGGCATCACGTAGGCATGACATCTTATGAACTTGGCAAGCGCACTACAAGGGCTCGATGCCTTTGGCCAACAAGTCGTCCACCTGTTTGTTTATTTCGGCTTGCATCTTGGGGTTTTTTGGGAAGTACCGCTGTTTAATTGGCCGATCGTCGCTCATGACAATCCGGTGCTCAGTTATAGGCGATGTTCCTTTTATATCCCCAAATGCCGCCAATCTCTCCTCGCAATATTTATCAATCTCTGCATCCGGATGTATTGGTGTTTCGACTGTTTTGGCTACCAAAACCTCTCCTCTCGATGGCTCTATCTCGCATTTTGTTTGACTAGCAACCCTGCGCACTCCATAACTGCACCCATGCCAGACAAAATGTCCCATCCGAGGACTAAGTCGTCGATGACTCCAGGGAGTATCAGTAAGGGCGATATCCATGTTCCTCAGCCTAATTAACCCGGCAGTGTCCGTTTCCACCGACAACATACTGACGTACGAACTCCCGGCCCGTCCCCAATAGGCCCAAAAAGCCAGCATAAGGGTGCATACACTCCATTGCGAAGTGTCCCTCCTGGCCGCAAATCTGCATGCCTCGCTGGGTTGCTTATATGTGTTGCTATGTTCTCTTCGCGTCCTCGGGGCATGTCTGGGTCTCGTGTCGAATTCTGTCCGCTCCTGATACGCCTGATTGTTCTGGCTGTCCGCCATTGCCATAAATCGTGGTCGATTATGTCTCTGCGCGGATTCTCTGTGGCTGTATTGTGGAGCTTCCTGACGCGTTTGTGGCGGCTCCATGCGTCGTCGTGGTGATTCTATGCGTCTTGGTTGCTCCATGCGGCTCTGTCGTCTCAGCTTCTCCCTGTCCACTTCGAGCTCCTCGAACGCTGCGGCCAAATGCATCAATTCTGCCAAATTGTTGAATTGAGATGGCCTGGCGTAAGCTTGTAGATCCGGGAAGCTGTTTTTGTATATTTTAGTAGTCTGCAGTGGCCGCATGAGCGTCTGCATTTCCCGGTAACTTCGGTCACTTCAAGTTTTCGAGTCGTCCTTGGAAGGAAATACTCCTGAAAACTTAGGAAATGACGCTACCAATCTCGTCCAGTGCTGGTTGTTGGCAACATACATAAGAACCATTCCTTGCGGTTATTCGGGCATTGCCCTGGGAATTAAATTCAGGTTCAATCCATATGTATCTGCTGACCATTCGACTTGTTCCAGGAATTCCAGAAGCTTGGTGGTGCCGCCGAAACGAGAATTCCATTCGCGGACTTGTTTCGCTACTCTGGGGTATTCTGGGACATAGTCGGTGCCGATTGTTCGTTTATGGACACTCTTCTTTGTGGCTGTGGTGTGGACGCTACCCCTACCAAATTCGGATAACTCACTTCGAATTCAGCTCCATATTTTAGCACTTCATCTTTTTTTAAATTGTACACCCACGCGCGAACCATTTTTTTCTTTATTTTGTTTTAATATATATTACGTGTCTTAATTTATTGCAACCACCAAATTTGGGCGCAAGTTATAACGAACATATTTGCTAGGTTGTGTCTTAGCTAGGCTAAAACTCAGTCGAGCTGCGGGTTCGAGCAACAAATTTATTAATTGCGTTTGCAATAATTAACAGCACAGTCGATGCATATATATTGAAACTGGCTTTATTCACTTATTTTATTCGGGATTACACTGTTGGGTTTATTTGTTTAATATCTGCCCATTCCGTGTCGTCTCGCCACACATCGGTGTCCTTGATCAGGTTTGATTCGAGCTCCTGTGCGCCAGAATCTGCCCCAGGCACTCCGCCCAGCTAAGGTAAGCCCAGGATCTCAGCCTGCCCGCCGAGAGATTTCGTACAGCACTCCTAATGCTCACCAGGACTAGTGGTTTCCTTGTTCCTCAAGGATCGCGCCTAGTACTCTTGTGAGTCAGTATTCGCGTGTCTCACTCTCTGGCTAATCACAGACCAAGCCTCGTCTGCTTCGTTTGGTTCCTTGCGGATATCGCCTGTTGGCACAATTCAAGCGTGGCAAGGATATAAGTTTCGCACCTAATTTCAGGACCTCGATGTCCTGTGATCCTTGTGTTTTGCGAAGTCCTTCAACACTCCGTGGCCTTGTACCACCACCGTCTCGCGTGTGAATGCGCGCAGCCTCTCTGGTTTAATTTCACAGCTTCGCGTGTTTATTTTCACAGCCGCTGCCTTGACTGCGGCGTTCCTTTCATAGGCCGTGGCTGGCCTCCTTTTGCCGGGAATGTACCTCGGTGGCGTGATCTTATGGTGGCGTGATCTTCTGGTAATTTTTCACTGCCCTTGTGCTGGCGCCAGCCATTGTCTGCCGTCAGTGTGAGTATAGACCACGGCATTGCTCCCGCAATACTCCTCACACACCAACGGCACATGTCCTGATGGACATGTGTGTCAGACACGTTCAAATGGCTGAACACCTGAACATACACATATATGTATATATGTTTATAATCATAAACATACACATATATGCATACATAAAAGCGTCCTGGCGAGGTCACCAAGAACGAGAACGAATTCAAGACCGTTCTGGACAAACTGATTGTGCAAGGCCTGTATCAGGTGATGGAGCCCAAAGTAACCCTTCGCTGTCGCGCAGTTGGTGTGCCCCTCGTCCTGGGAGTCCTTTAATCCGCTGCCGAGTAGTACAATCCGCAATGATACAAGAATTGAGTTGTTCATCGATGAGAGGATTCTTGGCAGCCGATACCTGTGGCGGTGTTGAACTGTTGGCCCTGAATGGACGCATTAAGGTCCGTATTGACGGAATATAACTTTAATGACATGTTTTGGTCTTTTATGCCTGTGTTTGTCTTATTGTCTAGGTGCCGAATACTCTGGAGTCCAGATTAGAGTTGATTTCGCAGCAGCTTGTGCCAGAAATTCGTAACGCCCTGTTTGCCCGCAACGTTAATCGCAAATTCACCAATTACATTTTTCTTTAAGTGCAAAAACAAAAACAATACCAACAAACAAAGTTCAAGCTTATTACAAAAACAACAAGAAAATACCACAACCCGAAGAAGAAAACTCATAATCTTGAACTCATTTATTATAGTTATCAATTATAATTATTCTTGCCGTTGTCTTTTTATAGTGAAACTGGGAAGAAAGAAGAGAAAAATGTTGGGCAGGTATGTAGGCTCCTATTATGTGTTACAAGTATTTACATATTTGCCAATAATTACAATATACATATATAATTTAGAGAACATTTCTAAGATAAACGGTGCATTCAAATCCCGTAAAAGAGTATTTCAAAAACAAACAAACATGTTTTCAACGAATTGCTTACAATTTGCTTCAAAACTTGTTCTTGTGTTCTCGGTATTTCCATAAACAAAACAAACATATTTTGCGCACTTTCATTAATTTTAAGCGCGGAAAATCAAGCTTAGCAGCAGTATTAAACGAAAGCTAACTTTTCCCAGTTAGCCAAGGCAACAAAGGGAAATTACAAGTGTACGAATTGAAAGCCACAGACCTTGGCAGCTTTGAGAGAGTTGTGAAACCACTGCGATTTTCATCTCGATCCAAACTTTTGTATTAACACTAAAAAATGTGCTTGCTCTGAGGTCGTATCTAAAATTGCGACTTTAATCACTATATCTCATGGATAATATAGGAACAATCGGTCAGAAGACCGAAAATAATCCATGAGATTGCATTATGCGAAATAATCATTGACATTGCACAGCTGAATCATACGCTTTCATTTGAATTATGAGTCGGTTTTATTTATAGTAAGATGTTGAGGTGTTGACTCCACTCTGAAGAATACGCCAACTTAGATGCCAAAGACAAGTGTTCCGACTTCTCTTAAATGCTTTTAGTAAAAGAGATAAGAATTCTTTCACTGAGAAGCTCGCCAAATTGTTTAGAACAATGTCCAGCGTGAATGCTAATCCATTCCGTAAAAACTCTTGCAGACATTTCAGATTAATCAGTTACTCAATATGTGAGTTATTCAACGTCAATGCTTATAAATTTTGCCAGAAGCCCCACATTGCAAGTCTTGCAGACAATTCAGATTAGACATGCTTTCTTCGCTTTAAAATCATTTGTTTTACATTTGTTTATTTTAATTGTATATATTATTTATGTTTTTTTCGTCTTTCTTCCATGCACTTGCCTTTTAAAAATTCATTTTACCCCCCTCCCCATTTTCACTTGATGTATGATTTCCTCAAAAATCTGCCGGTTTGATTTTTTTTTATCTTTCAAATATTAAATATTTTTGTTAGGTGCACAATTTGTCATCCCATTCAGATTCTTATAAAAACAAATTTTTTTCAAACCGCAAATAAGGCATTAGGTTTGCGATATGTGTATGCAATGTCCTAACTGGCATAACCATTACATTTACTATTTTACCTAAAAGTCCTCGACGCCTTAGTTGGTTTTTTATCCTTAAAATCATTTCACTGTCTGGTCTTCTTAAATAATAAGATTTCGGTTGATGATGCTTCTCATTTCCTTCAAGTCCTGATTTTGCCCGAAGAGCTCTTCAATTGCAGCTCTCTTTGTCTCTATTTCTGTCTCCATACGTTGCGTTACGCTGGACGCCTTATTCGAATTCTCTTGGATTAACTTTTGCAGCTCAAGGTAACGCATCTCAAAATCCTCCAGTTCAGCAAGTACCACTGATATCTCGGCTCGCTGCTCTGATTGGGCCGTCTGAATAGTGTAAGAAAGAATGTTTGTGTTAAGACATATTTGTATAAATATACAGTTTTCAAATATTAAATGGATTCATTACATTTTTTTTAAGTGTACCAAAAATAAAAAATACTGTGGAACTGTGTCTTTTATTCCAAACATTTTCCGACATACGTACAGTTAATGAATTTTAACTGCTGACGCATTTGCTAGCTCCAAATTATAAGCAAACAATACATTTAAGCGTTACGCACCTCTTTTTCCATTATAAATTGGAGCTTCTGCTCTTCAAGAGTCGTCTCCACTTCGATCAATTGCTCCTGCAACTGCTTATATTTCATTTGTAAATAAATCAATTCGTTATCCTTCTGCTGCGCCATAGTCTCGAATTGAGCCAGCAAATCCCTATGCTGCTCCTGCACTGTCTTTAACTAGAAACGAAAAAAGAGGTAATGAGTTGGCTGCTGTTTATTAACTGTTTGACAGCTTACCTCGCCCAACAAGTTTAATCTTTTGTGCTGCACAGTTAGCTCGATTTCCGTTCTTAGGCAAATGGTTTTAAAATGGGAAAGTTTCTCATCTTAGCCACTTTCCAATGAGGAATACCTTTTATTGTTTTCAGTAAGCTGTTGCTCCAGCTTATTATTATTCTTTAATAGCTTGTTGCACTGCGCACTTAACTCCAATCTTTCGTTGTTCAAATCTTCCAAGCTAAAACATAAAAATAAGAAAATAACAATAAAAAAGAAAAAACAAGTAAGAATGCTGAAATCGGGTGAGCTCCAATACTAGCGGTATAAGAAAAATATTAATGTAACGCAATTCGCAAAACGGGACAGTTATCGATAAAATGATGGAAACTTGATCAAATGAACTTATTTATATTCCCAATTTGATGTCTCTAGCTCTTAAAATCTCTGAGATCCGCTTGTTCAAACAAACGGACAGACGGACATGGTTGGATGACTGCGCGGCTTTTCAACATAACCTTAGTTTCATTCAACTTTTTCTTTATGCCTGGGCCCATAACCTGTAGGGTTTTAAAGGTTTGTCGGTTAGACTGTGAAGAACTTTTATTCAATGTATTCTTAAATTGGGGTATCGAGCACAGTATCGATATCCCTGTTATTAACATTAGTAATCGGAATGTTCTATTGATCTTTTACATATTTTCAACATATTCAAATGATTTTGCTGTAGTCCTTCGATTTGCTGCCTTAGTTGGATCAGTTGGTTTTCAGACTTCCTTAGCTCAGCTTGCGCTGCGGATTTGGCGTATTCTTTAACTGTCGTTGGCTCTCTGGTGCTCTGAGCTTTTCTCTCCATTTCTGTCTAGCTTGCGTTACGCTGGACGCCTTAATCGAATTCTCTTGGTTTAACTCCCAGTCAGTACGCATCTCAAAGTCCTCCATTTACAAGTACCTTGGTCCGTCTGAAAGTGTAGAAAAGTACCGCCACTAATTTGGTATGGTTTATGCTTTACATATTTCAACAATCAATTGTAGCCTTCGATTGCGCCTAGTGGCCGGGTTTCACCTTAGCTGCGCTGCGGAATCTTTGAGCGACTATTGCTTCTTTAACCGGTCATTGGCTTCTTGAAGTGTCATTCGGTTTGATGGCTGTCCCATTTGCTTTCATGTCCTGATTCTGCCTGAAGAGCTCTTCAATTTGCAGCTTTCTTCTTATTTTCGTCCTCCATATTTGTGTTACGCTGGCGCCTTAATCGAATTCTCTTGGTTTAACCTTCGAAGCTCAAGGTAACGCATCTCAAAATCCTCCAGTCTAGAAGTACCACTGATACCTCGGCTTGCTGTCTGATTGGGCTGTCCGAAGAGTGTAAGAAAGAACGTTTGTGTCAAGATATATTTATATAAATATACAGTTTTCAAATATTAAATAGATTAATTACATTATTTTTTTAAGTGTCCCACAAAATAATAAATACTGTGGAACTGTGTCTTTTACTCCAAAAATTTTCCGACATACGTACAGTTAATGAATTTCAACTGCTGACACATTCTAACTAGTGCTAGCTCCAAATTTTAAGCAAACAATACATTTAAGCGTTACGGACCTCTTTTTCCATTATAAATTGGAGCCTTCAAATCATTCTATTACAGTCGCCTCAATTCAATCAGGAATTTGACTGATGCGTATATTTCATTCTAAATGAATCAATTCGTTATCCCTCTTGCGCTATCAAATCAGCCAGTAAATTCATTCTGTTCCTGCAACTGTTCTACTAAGTAAACGAAAAAAGAGTTAATGAGTTGTACTTTTTTTATTAACTGTTCGACAGCTATTGCCTAACAAGTTAACGATTTGTTTGTGTGCACAATTAGCTCGATTTCCATTTGTAGGCAAATGAGTAGTAGGGAAATGGGGATTCTATGACAGGAAGTGACTTATTGCTTTTGATTTTTAATTGTTTCACTTTTGGAGTTAATTTATTGCTTTTGGTGGGGAGTGACAGGTGTGTGACCTTTTTTTTTAGGAAAATGTGTGATTTTGGATCACGTATGAGACATTTATGATCGAGGGTACACATTTATGCTGATCTTTTTTTATTGTGGGTTTTGCATGAGTGGAGGATCACCTCAGCACTGTGTGTGTATGTGATTGTGGTTTCAAAGAGGGTATTGTGTGCTAGGCGTGCATGAACCTGTGTGTGTTAGAATCAAGTGGAAGATCAGCTAGAAGCTGGCGCACTGTTGTGCATGTACATGATTTGATTTTTGAGGATGGGTGCAATGATCAATGGAAAGGTAATGCTCGCTTCTTTTTGTCACTTTTTGTCAATGTAAAAGCACTCATGAGATGGTCTTCAGAACACAATAATTAAAGTATTATTGGTGCACAGAATGGGCAGGAGTGCCCTAACAGCACCAGAACCGTATTGTGGCATAAGGAGACACACTATATGACTGGAACTTAGAAACGAGGAGAGGCAGAGACGGCGTCAGAGCTGGTTGGGAGGGCAGTGGACTCCGAGAAGCCTGGTCCTATGTGGTTATAATCTTTTACGTTTTAAACAAACTTGATGGGAAAGGAACAGCTCAGGAGGTCTACCGGTCATTGACAGTAACATTGGAGATGAAGGAGCCACCCACAAAACTGGGTATATAGTAGCGACCTGTGCAGGTTTTGTGAAAGAGAGGAGTCCTTGATGCACATCCTGGCAGATTGTGTCGCCTCAAGTTAGATGAAGTAGTCTTTAGGTGCGTACGTCCTAAGCTGCAAAGACATTGTAGACTCTAACCCAACAAAGATCCTCGCATTCGTGTGGAGTTGGGGCTGATGGAAGAACCTTACAAGTCAGAAGGGGGCATAAAGCATATCAGAACAGGTCGCGGTGAAGCTTCCCCCTGACAATAATAATTATTGGTGTAAAGCTGTTGTTAAGTAGGTATCTTTGTATGTACGTTTGCCACGTGCTGGGACCTTCTTCGTGTGTTTGGTTCTCTCTTTGCTGTACTCTGTTTGAGTGACCCTCCCTATGTTATTCTCCCCGAATAATTTGAATAGCATGCGCTGCCTTGTGCACCTGCGGGCTTCATACCGAGGTTAAAGAGCCCAAAATGTTTAAATAAAACAACTTTTTTTCTCTAATTTTCATAATATATTTTATTTATTTATAAATAGAATGTTTATCAAACGTGAAAATTTGTTTGTATTATTTCCGTATAATTTAATTTTAAGATACATGTGCTTTATGAAGATATTTATTATTATTATTATCAGTTTTGCTTAACCCTTTTCTTAAGTTAGGGTATTGAAATACAAGGCGATCCAGTTTTCTTTTATAGATACAAAGTAAGTGACAGTAAAAGTATCAACTCCTCTCTGGCGTTATCCGAAGACCATGAGCACACTGTCAAGTGCTTTCCAAATTTTGATTTAATTAGACGATAATTTTCATATTCCAAAGAAAATACTCGGTATTCCTCTAACAATTTATAACGTCCAGTGAAAATTGTATCCTCAAACTCTTGATAAACCTCATAAATTTTCCTTAATATTTGTTTTATGTTCAAAATTCGAAATTAGACCCATTCTGTTGTGTGATTCTCCAAAGTAAACGACAAGGAATGATTTCACTTTATTTATAAGTGTCTATACTTGTGAACTTCTTCCGTAGTACTTCTCTCACTGGTTCAATATCCTTTTTTATTTCTTTACCACCTTTCTCTAAATTTCGAAGCATAAGCGAGTTTAATCAATTTCTGCTTCATGCCCATAAGACACATTTAAACTCAAAAGTTGTACATCATATTTCCCCATCTTGAACATTTTGGGACAAATAATTATTATAATACACCTAAAATTTGATTTTTAAGAGTGTGTTCCATCATAAGAAATGAAGTGAAAAATATCCCTAATCTTACTAAGGCTCTCCATGATTCACTATCACATTTAATTTTATTCATAGATTAAAATAAAGCATTGCTTATGGGTTCCATCCAAAATGACACTCTATGCCCTCAATCTTGGGACTATCAATCATAGTATCAAGCTTAGAACTCAAACTGCTCAAGCCTTATTACATGTATCCAGGTTAGACGTCAGAATCGAATCCATTCCTTTTTCCAAATCCAATGATAATTATGTTTATGCTGCTGCACCCAAACCATTGGTGTAAATCGTCCCCGTTGTTGAAAAAGCCACACTTTAATTTTGGTTGAAGACTACACATTGAAACCAAAACTATTTTGTGATCTTAATTTTTTCTTAATTTCTACATTTTCTTAGCTGAAGCTGTCCATATCAAATGAAAAGTTGTTCTAAACGAACTTGGGAAATTGGAATCGTGAACGCTATTTAAAGTGAAGAGTCATGTTCATGCTTTCTATACATTATATACATTAAGACAGAAAATGATTAAGAGAGAGAGAAGCTCGTGTGTTCTTCTTAACTTTCATATTTGCAGTTAGTAGTAATTAACCTATAAGGTAATGAATATCATGATAAATATCATCTTAAAAACAAGAATAATTCTTTTAATACAAAATAATTTGTGTTCCAAAAAATCAATGAATGTCGATAATTATTGAATTCCACGAATTGATCAAACAAGGCGCTGAACTTATCCTGTTATGGTGAATATCTACTAACCGATCATGCATAAGCAGACAATATACTTTAGTGTTTCTCACACTTGCATTTTTCAACTCATGGGAATCTCTATACCATTGTCCCGTTTACAGATTGATTCTGATGTTTTAGATCTATATAGAGCATTGGTGCTTATTTCCTTAAATTCCTTAGGTGTTAACAACGGTTCAGCCTGTTTATATAGTAACTTGCCTGGAAATTTGCATACATATCATACAAGATTGTTCACGATTAAAACTTATATTCATATCATCATAGGGATATGTTTCAGAGTTCAAATACACTTTCAAGTTTCGCAATTGATTTTGTATCATATTATCCAGTATAAAGGCTATTATAGCGAAATAAGTGTCTCTATCACTATTCCACACATGATGAGTGCCTTCTGCTATTGTTGGATTGAGAACAATCTTGACTGCGAATGTTAGTGGTAGCTAGCTTCCATTTTGTTATATTTAACATTAGTAATTTCTTCCTTGTTATGTAATATGTATAACTTTCCACGTAATATTAGTTATATTTAATTTATACTCAACACTTCTAATTTTACTATGATACATATCATCCAAGTTTTTAGTTATGAAGTAGTATTAGTTCATGTCCACATCATTATTATTATTATTGTTGGGGAATCTGCACTGCAACCTATTTGGACCTCATTGTGTCCTTCTAAGCTCACAGCTCCTCCATCAGCACCAACTTTTGCACAAACGAGAGGGATTTGTTGGGTTGAGGTCTACTATGCCCCCAATTCAAAGCACTGCGCCCCTAGAATGCTTGCTCTTCTTCCAACTAAGGCGACCCATTCTGCCAGGATGTGTATCGAGGATTCCTCTCTATTCAAACCTGCAGACGCTGCACCAGAATATACCCAGCTCCGCCAGGCTACTCTTAGTCAGCATCCTGTCAGCAGACCGGTAAGTATCCTAAGGCTGTTCCTCCCGATGACTAATCTGTTTAATCGAACAAGATTATAACTGCCTACAGAGTCTGGCTTGTCGGAGTCTACTGCTCCAATCTTGTTGCCGCTCTCGCCTTTTCTTTGTTTGAAGTTCCAGCCAGCAGTGCGTTTCCTATGCCACAATACGGTTCTGCTCCTGTTAGGGGCCTTTTGCCTCATTCTTGCTTGCCTTGTCACCTATCGTTCCGCTACGTCCTTGTGCCTGGGACCCATTGCAGTGAGCCTGTTGTGTGTCCCGAGTAGGTCTAGCTTTGAACGAACTTCATGGACTACCTTCGATGTCATTTAGTTTGATTAGAGCTTTTCAAATTATGACTTACTGTCGGATAATGGTATATCCGTATTCGAATAATTATGTTCTATGTTAAAGTCGTATATTCTTTGAGATCCAGACATCTAGCTGAAATATGCTGGTGTGTGTTTTAGGGATCCATAGTAGAATACCTGAGGACTGACCACTCCAAGCTGGTGCCCGATTTGTGAGTGATCCATCGGTGTACCATTTCATGTGCCTGAATTCATGGATGGACCTCTGTCCAGACTTGTCCATTCACTTTTACTACACATACGAACTGTGAAATTTTTGCTTGAATATGTATTTGGCTATTATTTTGTCCTAGGTCGCACCATAGGTAGCTTGTTTCAAAAGGATTGGCATCTTTAATGCTGAAGATATGGTTGTTGACTTGTGAACATCCTAGAAGTGAGTTTTTTGCTTGAGCCTTATAATATGGTGGAGTGGTGTGAGCTCCTCAAGGCTTCAAGATTGTTGTGCAGGTGCGCATAGCTCCTGTCATACACATGCAGGCCCTTCTTTGCAACTTTTGTAGTTGCTCTTCACTGTGATCATCTGTGCCCTGCCACCCAGCCATGCTTATCACATCAGAGGTTAGACTGGTCTTACTACTATCAGATAGCCATTTAAATACTTTGTGATGCACCCATGTATTTATTAATACTATGACATGTATAAAGTGCCCCTAAACATTCTTAATATTGTGTTTTGCACATGGGTGCCAAAGTTAAGCCCGCTATCAAATGTGATTCCTAGGTATTTGATCTTCTACTTGTTTCTAGTAGGGTCCCAGATAGTCTATTTGTCTCATCACTTGAACTTATGTTGCCCAGACTACTGTTGAGGATTTAGGTCAAACCAACCTCCATACACCAATCATACGTTATCCCCAGCCTGACTGCTATGTCACAGAGTGATTCTTCAAATTTGCCTCGCGCTACAACAACGTCATCGACATATCCTTGACATTGAATATCACTGCTAGCAGTCTGCTTTAGTAGTTTGCTCACCAACAGACTCCAGAGTAGCGGAGACAACACCCTCCTTGGGGACAGCCTTTGGTGAGGACTGTTACAGTGCTATCTCAGTAAATGATGCCGTGGCTTGTCTGGAACCTAGCTGCTGCAAGTATCCATCTGCTGGTATATGGTAGCCAGCGGCCTTTGTTTAAGCAAAGTGCTTCTGATTTTGTAGTCCACCAGCTTTTCCAACGTTTTCAGTAAAAACGATGTTAAAGCTGATGGGTCCTGAAGGACTTTGGGGCTGGTAATGTCTTTTTTTCCTGCCTTGGGTATGGAAGAAGATCCCTAGCTCTTCTCCATGCGCTCGGTAATATCCGAGGGAGGCCACTTACCTAATGCTTTCCTAATGCGGGAGAGGAGTATTTCCTGTCCCGTTTTGAAGAAGGCTGGCGATATGCCGTCCATCCAGGGAACTTACTAGGAACGTCCCGAATTGCTCAATTAAGTCTCCCCTTGAGATTACCGACTTAGCGCATGCCCAGTCGTCAGTTGAAGGCCTGTATCTTCTTTTCCCTTTCGATAGCCTCTCCTTGCAGGGTGTGCCTCCTCGGAGGGCGTCTCCAAACATGACTGGTTTCTGGAAATTACTGCTCGTTAAAGGAGTACCCCACGCTTAAGCGCTAAATTTGCATCAGGCGTTCGTTTTGCCAAGTGCTCTATGGAGTCTGGCGCCTTCGTCTGTGCCAACCATACTTTCACAGAACTTCCTGTCAGCTCCGTTGGCCTTCCTTATCTCCTTAAGGAGGTCAGGCTTTCACGGTACTGCTCCCGCATTCCGTCTCTCTTCGCTTTATTGAAGCGGCGACGTGTGGCACGCGCAGCCTTTCTAGGCTGTCGTTCCACCATGGGCATCTTTCTCCAAGTACTTTTTTCCCTACCGGCAGTTATCCTCAATTAATTGGTCATTCTCCTTGTTGAGGTCACCAGTAGCCCTGTCCAGCTCTAGTGGTTCTCTGGGTAAACCCAGATAACCCGTTGGCTAGGGAGAGCCCTAAGCCCGACTCTATAACCCTCCCAGTTGGTTTTCCTGGGGTTGCGACCTGGTGTACCCCTATCCGTATTTAATTGTAACTTAATAGGATAATTCTGTGATCGACATTGATTTCCTCTGGGAAACGTGCCAGTCCCTAAGGTGAGGTTTTAAGGACCAATGACTCAGGTGATCTCTACACCTCCTCTGATTTGGGTTAAAATGTCGGCGTACATAGTCCGAAATTGCCTAATTCTAGATTATATTTGAATATAAAGTCCGTAGGCACTCACCCCTAAGATTGATGTCGCTACTGCCCCATATCGTATGATGCGAGTTGGCATCCATCCATGACACTACATTTTCCTCCTGCATAATCCACCAATTTTTCTACTTTCTGGTGGTGGGCAGTCTCATCTCCTGCGAAATACGCAGACACTACTGGCCGTAGGGATCGCGCCGTTCTTGGTCTGTACCAATATGGGAACGCAGTCCATAGTCAGGAATTCTGAAAGGGTAGTAAAGTCAGTACCTTTCCTACCATTATGCATGCTCTGGGTGCTAGATCTCTCCGTTCCCAGATTACCTTCGAGTCAGCCGTGTACAGGCCTTTAACGCCATTGGGCACCCATGGCTCCTGTATTAGGGCCGCCGAAGATATTGTTTGGTAAACATCCTTGCTGAGTACCGCAGAAGGGCCTTTAGCACGGTGGATGTTTACCTGAGCCAGCCCTGTGCCGGTGACTCTGGCCATCTATCGTGGGGGGTCCAGCTGACACGGTGATTGGGGCCTGGAGTTGCCCCCGTCACCGCTGCACGTCATTTCGACGTCAGCTGCTGCCGCATCCAGCAGCTCCTCCTGTATCTCTCTCGTGTTCACTGGGAAATAAATAAGATTGTGTGGCTTCTCACTCATTTTATAGCCTGGGGGGACATTTAAAGCAAACCGCTTACAATATTACATTCTATTCGATTTGCATTTAATTTTAAATATCAACAGGCTGGTGTTAGTACTTTTTTATAAACCCGAATAATTGATCAATAGTATTGCTTTTGTTAAAATATATAGGATGTTCCATAGTTGAAATCATTACTTGAAGCGTATTATTGTTACTTTCGATGAGAGGGTGTTTTAATTATTTGGTTCTTTTTCCTCATTTTTTCAATAATAATATTTCTTATATCACTAAGCTAGTATGATCCAACAGGTATCTCAGAAACATGTACTCCCAATATGAAATAACTTATTATCGTGATCAACATTTGGAATTGAGTTATACATGTGGAAATCAATGAGTGCACACTCATAATTTCCCTTCATTCAATAGGTAGATGATAAGTTTGCCATTAAAATTGAGCTGTTGCCCGTTAATGAAAGAGTTGTTGTCACTTCGATCGATTTTTGCTAAGTGAACTGAATAATGAGATTTGTTTACATATTAATATTTCAAATTCTAATAAAGTCAGCAAATCCCCGTCTACAACGTCCATTTTCTAGAGGATCATCTTTACTTATAGTCAAAACCATATTTTTCCTTCCAACAAAATTGACATATATTCTTAAATTCATCAAATTTCATATCTACGCCTACATGATCTTGATACACATGTTTCATATTTCTATTTTTCCTGCTTAAACATTATTATTACGTTTTGCCATTATCACGAATAAATTATTTAAGGATGCGTGTATACGTTTGGCATAAATGAAACGCATCAATGTTATTATGTCGTCCCATACAGAAGTATGCACGAATATTATTTGTTTTTCACAAACAAAATCATCAAAAATCAGTATAAAGTTATTTTTGGCTTTAGCTTGGTAACCCTTAGAACACTTTCATTTCTCGAAAAGGTAAAATATCCCATCCCTTTTATTCATATTTTGGTTGATGTAAAGACTTTGAATATAATAAATATTTTCAAATTTCAGTCCATCTGGGCTTTTAATCAAAACTGATCATTATATTTGTTTTTCCCATTATTAGAAGGTCCCAACCATTAGGGCTCTAATTGAATTGGTTAATAATCTGCTAGGTCTAACTTGTTTGTCTTCTCCATTTTAAACCGATGTTCCTCACTTCTATGTTCGTTTTTGTTTTTATTAATCTCATATCAGATACACTTTCTCACAAATCGTTACTCTCTTGCAAGTCTTTGAGAATAAACATCAATTAAAATGCGCTTTTATAAATCAACTATAATCAACTCCCTCCAATTGAATTGCATATACCAGGTTATCAGTTCTGTGGCCCAAACTTTAGTTAGAAAGTCGTTTGGAAAAGAGGCGAAAAGGGAATAAATCCATTAGATGCTGTTTGTAGGGAGCACGACATAGCATATGCTAATCATAAAGATTGGAAAATGGCCTATAGCTTGGCCGAAAGAGCGTGGGAGCGTGCAAAGGCCTCTGATATTACTCTTTCGAAAGAGCCGCAGCTTATTTGTAACCAACATAATGAAGAGCAAAGAAAAAATTTGGCATGGGGCTCAAAAAGAAGATAAAAGCCATTTGAGAAAAAAAAAAATTCATGCGTGCCGTAAGGGTGGCTACCAGAGCATTGAAGAAGGAGAAGCCTTATGATATTCAATCTGCGATAAAAATCGCAAAAAAAAGATTCAACCAGAGCTCTTGGGCGAAAGAAAAATGAAGTAATAATCCCTCGAGCTTATTAGTGTTCCGGAAGTTGGTGGCTTCTTGCCGCTTATACGCCACTATAACAGCACTCAGAGCATTGCGGAGGACTTGCCTCTGGTCGTGCAGCTATCAAAGGAGTACTAATAGTGCTAAAAATGCAAAGAAAGAATTGGAAGAAAGATAAATGAACACAGGAAAATGGAAGCCATTGATTTAGGCAATGTGTTCTATCTAAGACCATATCAAAAGGGATATGGTGTATCAACTACGTTCCAAAAAACTTTTAATTCAGCTACCTAATAAGCCGCTCTCAAACATGAGGTTTTGTGAATTTTGCTCACAAACATATCCCCTTTTTCCGAGGTGTATTCTAAGGAGAGTTCATACCAAAAACGAGTAAAGGAAAAGGTATTGGTATGTGGTATTGTTAACTAAACCCCCAACTGGAGCAGGAACGCATTGCGCTACTACAAAGCAGGATAGGCAGATCAGAGTATTTTGATAATTATGAAAGTTTACCACCACCTTTCAGAGCTATTAGATATTTAGGAGGAATATAAAACCAATTATAAGCAAGTTCAACGACTTCGATTCTCTTAATGTGGGCACTTATGTTTAAGATTTATCTACAGCATAAAGCTGCGGAGTTCCAAACAGAACTTGTATTCAACTTTAAACAAATAAATGAAAAAGAATCAGATTATATTTTATTTTATTTTAGTATATAACAACCATATATAGTTATACTATCTTTAGTGTGATTAGAGTGTGTTTTGTTTACACTGAAAATTCATCAGGAAAACCGTTAAACTGTGCTTAAACCACATAAAAAACTGTGATTAACCACATCATGATAAAACACATTAGACCACTTGAAAACCAGAAACCACCTCTAAAGGCGTTTTCGGTTTAGGATGGTCGTTTTTTAAATTAAAAATGAATGAGCATATACTGAAAGAATTGACAAAAACAGTTCCCCTAAAGAAAATTTCAAAGTATGTAAATTAGGTAGAGCATCAAATGAATATCAATTAGAGGAAACGTTTAAGCCAATAACAGAGCCTTTAAGAGATAGTTAGAGGGAATATAATAGCAAATCAGCTGATGGAAGAAATAAAAGAAAGGAAGAAGGACAATTAAATAGTAGGAATGAAATTAAGTGATGAAAACTTTAGTAGTATTGGTGAATATTATGATGCATTAAAGAGAGGGATATTTGAGTTTCAAACACAAGATCTATCTCTTTTGATGCTGAAAAGGAGTTATAATAAACCTGACACAATTAGTAATGTGGACTATAATTGTTCGATGCCGTAAAGCGATTCTTATGCAACATATAACTTCAGATCTGGGCGGTGCTTAAATTATTTAATTTAGCACGTTTATTTATGACCGAACAACAGCGGCGTTTGGCTTGCTTAACTTCTAACTCGGACTCTTCGATAGTGAAAACTCTAATTAGATTTACTAAAATTACAATGTAGTGTTTACATAAGTGAATAAGATTTAGCAGAAGTTTTCAAAGTAGCGATAAATTGACAAATTAACAGCTGATCATTCAATATCAGTTGTATTCAAATTGGGTTGACCAAACAATAATCAAACGAATGAAATAACTGATGAGTTCATTAATCTTTGTTTAAATGATTTAGAACGTCAGAAAAAGCTGGATAAAGCATTTGGACCTACTAAAAAAAGTGAACAAATTAATTTGGGGAGTTTTTAAGAATGTATATCCACGACAAAATATTGGGCTGGAATCTGGTGAAAAGTGTAATCTTACTCCTGGATTATCTCTTTGATTTACTTGAGGGATCCTAAAGGGTTATGATGAAACGGATTTGGATGTATATCAGAAAATCTTATCAAAAACCAATTCCCCATAGAAAAAAAGCACTACCTGATGGCCCGCTTAAGGGAAATCGTTCAAAAAAGTACACTCCATTAATAAAAAAAAACTTTTCTCAAAAAATGATAATCCAATGTCTACACCTCTAAATAAGAAATCCATGCATCAGGGTGGAGGTTTTATGACAATCAGTTCAACTAAGCCAAATTATGTATATTGGGATGATCCACATGAGATCGTTGATAGACTTCAACTTTTAGTTGACCCACAGGCCGCTGGTAACACTAATCATAATAATGAAATCGTTTCGATAGTTGATGAACTTCGTGAAGCAAAAATTAGTTATTGAATAAATAATACTGCGATGAACAATAATTTAGTAATATCAAAATCCCTCTCGACAAGTTTGGTCACTTCTTTTCAACTAGCAATGGAAAAGAAAGATCAAGTATAAAAAAACAAATTGCTGGTGTTCTACTTGATGTTGATCAGAACATTAGTTTCTTAAACAAACGTCCTAAGAATGTGAGTGAACCCTTGGAAGATAATGATGCGGTTACTAAAATCTTTTTAGAAAGAAAAGTAGAAGAAACAATGGAGAGCTTTGAAAAACTTTTAAAAGGAAAAGATCAGTCGGATCAGAAAACAATAAGTGAAATATCATTTACAATTCTTCATGAAATTAATAAAAATAAAGTTGAGTTGGAAAAACTCTCGAAAAAATCGGGGAGTTCTTTAAAAACGAGTTTTAATTCACAAATAAAGTCATTAAGAAGTTTATTTAACGGTGAAAATCCAAATATAAATTGAAATTAGTCGTTGAGTTCCATAATAAAATAGATAAATAATGTGTATTGTGTGTGCCATGAGATTCAACCTGCTACAGACCGTTAACAAGTTCGGACATTCCTCCAAATGAGCGGAGATAAAGAGTAAAGTAATTTCCACTTGGTGGAAGTCTATGTGGAAAATGGTCAAAGCAATGGTACTAAATACAACTGTTAAAAAGTTTCTGCAACAGCACTTTTTCAAAATCAAGCAGGCCTTGGTCTCGTTTATAAAATAAATAAAAATTACAAATTGAAGGTGAACTATATGAGAAAAATAATTAAAAATATAATTATGAGAGGAGGAACTTAATAGACGAAAATACTTGCACCAGCTCGTATGACATTTAAACGCTGAAGAGTTATTATAACGGAATCGATGATCATTGGCAGGCGACTAGGTCAAGAATCCGACAGTACTCATCCATCGAATAAAGGATATAAATTTCTATTGACAGTTATTGATACCTTTTTGAAATATGCATTGGGACAAGCATTGAAAACAAAATCTGCGAAAGAAGTTGAACGCGCATTCTCGGCTATACTAAGGAGAATCGAATTCCAAAGGAAGTTTCAGACCAATCATGGAAAAGAGTCTTTTAATACAGACTTGAAGAAGTTTGTGTAGAAAACATAAGATCTATCATTACTCAACTTTTAGTGGTCTTAGGCGTTACCGGTTTTGAGGCGTTCTAATAAAACGCTTAAGGAGACGATGTGCAGAGAGTTTAGTTATAATGGAAATATCTCGTTGGAATACAATTTAGAACAATTGATAAATGAGTACAATCGAAAACATCATAGAACAATTCAAATGAGACCTGTTGATTCAAATCGTTAAATGAGACGAAGTCGTTGAATACTGTCTACAATCGTATAGAAATCTTTAATGGTAGTAAATTTCATGTTGGCGATTATGTGCGTATTAACAAGCATAAACATACATTTGAAAAGGGGTATACACCGAACTGGACACCTGAAAGTCTTTGAAAATAAATCAAATACAAAAGACTATCAAGGTGCAGTTCTGAAAGGAGGTTTCTATGAGAAGTAAGGAAAACAAAATTTCGAGATACTTACTTGATTGAAAAGATAATAAGGCGTCGAAGAGGTAAGGTTCTAGCCAAATCGTTTATTCCGGATTCTCAAATGACGATCAGAACTCTTGGATAAATATAAATGAAGTTCTCTAAAATCGTACGTGTGCGTACTATTAATAGATTAAAATTTCATGAACAGTATTGATTTGTGAAGAACCTGTCTGTAATTTTCCTTTAAAATTTCTTAGTGTGCACTGAGGTTCGGTTTTACACCGAATTCCGGATAAAAAGCGTGCTTTGTGTTAGTATTCGATTCAAAAAGATGTCGAGGAACATTCAAGAGCTGTTTAATTTTATGGACGAGGATGAAAATTCAATGGATTTCATTTTGCCCTGGCAGGTTCCAACGAAACAAACAAATAAGGAAGTGATTCCTCAATTCACACCAGAGCTGAGTCCATCGGAATGGATTCAGCTCCTAGAAATTTCTCCCGCCCTAGAAATAACGCTATCCATGTGGGAAGTATATAACGCTGGATTTCCCACAAATCCTCTTTTATGATCTCTTCTGCTTTTTCGGTGTCGATGAAGTTATTATAATCTTAGTTTTGTGAAAATAGCTAATTTTCTTTATTTCTCTATTTGCTTTTATAAATTCTATTTGATGATTAAAATTATTCAATGGTTTTTCTGTGATAGGAATTCAATTTTGATTATCCTCGTTTGCGCTATGCATTGTTGCTACTATGCTACTCTTTGAGGATTCCCGTATGAAATTTTCTTCTATGTTATTTTCTTCAGTTTTAATCGTGGAAGTGCATCAGCTACATAGTTTTCTTTGCCTGGTATGTATTTTATTTCATAATCGAATTCGTTGAGGCTTATTTTCCACCTCTGTAACTTTATGTTTGGCTCTTTTATGTTACTTTAGCCATATGAGAGGTTTGTGATCGCTAAGTATTTCAAAATTTTCTACCAAATAAATATGATCTGAAATTTTTGGTTGCCCATATTATTGCTATTTTGGGTTGTGGGGCGTGCTAGTTCAAAGTTCTGCTAGCATAACATATTGGTTTGTGTGGATATCTGTAATAATAATGTTCTAACGCATAATACTTGAGTGTGTATTAAGTGAGAATTTTTTCTTGAAATCCGGATATACCAGTATTGGTCGGATCAATGAGATAACTTTAAATTTCTCGAAGGCTTCTATGTGTGTTTCATCCTTTCCATTTCTTTGATCCTTTTTTTAGCTTTATGGTCATTTGCTTCGCAAACTCTGGCGAAATGAAAGAGAACTGATCTTCCTGTCCGCATTCAGGAATCTTATGATTTCTTTGAGAGTCTTAGGCTTCTTTGATTGGATTAGGTTTTATTTCCTCTGTTGTTATTATGTGTCCTAGAAATTCAGTTTCTTTTTTCATGAATTCACACTTTACTAGTTGTAGTTTTAGATTTGCTTCTCTGAGCTTTCCAAAGACTTTCTTTAATGCTAATATGTGTTCTTCCAATGAAGTGGAATACACTATTATGTCATCCATGTAAACTAGACAATGTTTGTGAATTAAGTCTCCCAGAAGATTATTAATGCACCGTTGAAAGGTTGCTGGTGCATTTTTCAAGCCAAATGGCATTCGTGTGTATTCGAAATGTCCCGCTTTGGTTGAGAATGCTGTTTTCGCGATTGATTGTTCGTCCATCTGAATTTGGTGAAATCCTTTGGCTAAATCGATTGTGGTGAAATATTGACATTTTCCGAGTTTGTCCAATATTTCATCCATTACAGGTATAGGAAACTTATCGCTAATTGTTTTTTCGTTAAGGCCGCGATAGTCGACGACAATTCTATATTTTTTCTCTCTGGATGCATCTTCTTTTTTTTTTTACGACCCAGATAGGAGAACAATAAGGTGAATTAGATGGTCGTATAATGCCTTGGTGCATCATTTATTTCATTTGCTTTTCAACTTCTTGGTCATAGCTTTGTGGATATTTATAAGGTTTTCGATAACAAGGGTCCTCATTCTTTGTATTGATAACGTGTTTTACAGTATTTGTGAAAGTCAAATTGTCACTCTCATTATACTGAATATCGTTAAATTCGAACAAAACTCTTGTTAACTTGGACTTTTCTTCTTTATTTAGATGTTCTAATCTAAATTGGTTACTTTCCACTAATTCATTTTCCAATGCGTATGCTGTATGTATATCATATTCTTCTTCTTTAGTTTCGTTTTCATATTTTCGTTACTATATTCTTTTTTCTTATTTTCGTTAACATATTCTTTTTTCTTATTTTCGTTATTATACTTAAATAAAAATTGGAAATTATTAAGTCGAACAAACTCATCCTCGTAATTGATCTCGCTTTTACAATCCTTAAAGGCTAAAGATATGCTAGTATTTAATTGTACTTCCCCACATATGGTGTGACAAGTAATATTTTCTGTGGAAGTTTCGTAGTTAAGGAGATTTTTATTTATTAAATTTACTGATGACCCTGTGTCTATTAGGCATCGCATTCGTATGTTATTCAAAATTATGTTTATGAATGGGGTTTTGGATTCCTTTCCGAGGCTTGTTTGATGAAAATTTGCCTCCCAATCCATTTTTGATTGACCACTGTTACTGGGTCGTTGTCTTTTTATGGGTTGGTTAGGTGGTCTATTATTATTATTATTTGATTGGTAATTCATAGGTTGCTATATTCTACCCTGATTTAATTTTTGCTGAAATTCATTATACAATGGTTCGTTAACCATTGGTTCATTTTGGGGATATTGATTCCTATTAAAATTTTGCTGACTTCTAAAATTCTGATTATAATTGGGATTAAAATTTTGCTGACTTCTGGAATTCTGATTATAATTGGGATTAAAATTTTGTTGACTCCTAAAATTCTGATTGTAATAGGGGTTAAAATTTTGTTGACTCCTAAAATTCTGATTGTAATTGGGGTTAAAATTTTGATAAGTTCTTGGGTTCTGATTGTAATTTATATTGTAATATGTATTATTTATTTTTTCAGGAATGCGGTCCTCGTACAACCCTAATTCTTGGGCTACCGCTTTCAGTTTGTCAGTTGCGTATCTTGCTAACTGCATATATAATCTGTCCGGTAGTCTCTTATTTATGACGTCCCTGTATTATTTAACGCATTAGCATACAATGTTTTATTTTCTAGGTTATTTTCTAGTGCTAATTTATTAGTTATTACATGTGATTTGTGCTCGAGTTCTTCGAGGAACTTACGAATACTTCCTCCATAATATGTGTTGTACACTCTTCTGAGGAGTTCCTCACAAGGTGTTTGAGTTTTGTAAGTGGAGATGAGGATGCTCCGGTCTGAATGATGTTCTCATCGCGCTGTACAGTATGAGGATTTGGCGCGCATCAAATAATTCCCTTTTTTTCCGAGGCACAGGTTTTAAAGACATACTTGAACAGAATTGTTCGTGCTTGTGACATTCAGTTCGAAGGGTTGCTATATTGGGTGTAGTTACATGAAGTAGTTCTAACCTCAATTCACGCTTAAGATTTCTTTTAATATTAGCCACCAACTCCCGATCTGTCATTGATTCTCGCAGTGCATCAGCAATACACAGAAGAGCATCCAAAAATTTATCAAAACTTTCTCCATTTCGCTGTTTACGAGATCATAAAGAATCTTTTATCTCCTCATTTAAGCGTTGATCACGCAAGGTATCGCATAGTTGAAACCAATTATTGAATTGAAACCGCCAGTAGAACAGTAATGCAGGTCCACAGAACAAAATATTTGCAAATTGATAAAGCAAATTCCAATTTCCGTTCATGCATTGGTCGGTCAAGCGATTGATCCGGTAAATAAAATCTTTCACAGAAATTTCATTAAAGGATCCAGAGAATTGTACATGCTAACTCGAAATAATACTTGAGACATTGTCGGTTCATTCAGTGGAATCAGTGCTTCGATTATTTACAGCTGTTCGAATTCCTTGGTACCTATTATTATTATTTTAATTCATTGATTCAATTCGAGCTTCCTGCTGGTTATTAGAGATATTACGGTTTCTTATAGCTAAACTGATCTCGTCAGTCACTGCTACAACCATACTGGCTCGAAATGTATCTAACGAGTTTGAAATAAGTTGCTGAATTCGCTGTTCAGAAAGGATGGGTGGGTCAAGCGAAGCATTGGATGAATCCTGTTTATTCCTGACATTAAAATTAATATCAGGCCTGTAAGCCTGTGCTCCAAAGTTGTTTCGTAGGTTATTGGATCTAGTATTAGGTCTATTCCTAGGTGTAGCATCAGTTCGATGGCCACCACGAACTGTTCGAGGAACTTGGAAGGGCTGTTCCGATGACTGACTTTCGACATCATCTAACAGGGAAGGTGTACATGGCTGTCTATACGACGGACATGTTTCATTAATACGTGACCAGGTTACCAAACAAGCTCGATAAAATTTATGTTTGGAAGAGGTCTCCGCCATTTCTGTATTAATCAAGACTGGATCTCTACAAATTTTACACAACACTATATCAGTATTTATGATAGCTGCTATATTTTCGTTACTTCGCTGCACTGCCATTATAATAAATGATATATGTTAACTAGCAAATATTCAAAATTTACGTTAATCAAAACAATTTTAAAATAATTTTATATTTAAATTTATGATACTAAATTTAGAAATAAAACGTAATAGTATTTAGTTAACTATCAAACTATAATATAAGTTTGATAAGCGAATAATGAACGAAACTATTGAATTTATGAATCACTGTTTAGATTCATATAAATCACTGTTTAGATTCATATAAATCATAAGATAATTGAAGACATGGTATCTGTACATGCATAGATAACTATTGCTTTCACAAAATTAAAGCATATTCTCTCAATGAGAGATGGAATAATGTCCAAAAAAATGACGAAGTCATAAGAAAATCTGGCGAGCTACCGAAAAGTCATGAATACTTCACCTACTATGAGGACATAAGAACAACAGTTCTGAAGTACTCTAAATTACTTAGGAGTAATCAAAAACGACGCTGAAACCATAAATCAAGCCACAAGCAAGAAGCTTGAGATGGGCGATGGACAGCGTTAACAATCAACCTTAGAACCCAAGGTGATTGCGTTGTGCCGGCGACATCACGACATCGCACATTGCACCAAAGCACCCCTATTGAGCGCGCAGCATTAGAGCTCATAAAGAATCTATGGACACAAATTCAAGAGGTACATTTCGGCTGTATGAAGAAGTTGAAAACCTAAAAGAAAATGGATATGATACAGGCTGAAGAAGATGTTCAAAAGGCAATAAGCAGTGCACCAATGACATAAACTTGCCTCGCATAACCATCCTCAAATTTGATGGGGATATATTAAAATGGACACAATTCTTTGATATGTTTGTGTCCATGGTGCACGGGACCAACATGCCAACAATTCAAAAAATGTGGTATCTAAAAACCAGCGTGATCGGTGAGGCAGAAAGACTAATGCGCCATATCGACTTGAAAGATGATAACTACCTTCACGCATGGAACATTTTGGTTGACGCATACGACAATCCAAGAAACATAGCATCAACGGTATTGAACCGATTTTTAATGCAACAAGCCATTAACGACAATATAAAATCGCTTAAGGAACTATACATAGTCACTTTGGAGTCCCTTGCATTTCTCAAGGGTCTCGGATTAGACATCTCAAGGTGGGACCCAATTTTAAAAGCGGTTATACGAAATAAGCTGGACCGCACAAATAAAACGCTGTACGAGCAATCATTAAACAACTCGAAGCAAATACAAAAACTGGGCACCATGCTCCAGTTTCTTGAACAACGAGTTCGTGTTTTAGCTAGCGGAAGCAAAACACACAGCAATACAAAAAAAAAAAAGATTCGATGGGAGCATCTTGTGCATCCTCCTCAACTACAAGGAAGAATTTTCTCTATTGCAAGAAGTCTAATCATATCCTATTTCGGTGCGACGATTTCCGTGCAAAGACAGCCGCTGAGAGATTGAATTGAATTCAACGACAAAAACTATGCGTCAACTGCCACAAAGGAGATCACATTGCAAAGGTTTGCCCAAGTCGTTTTAAATGCTTCAAATGCCAAAAAAAAGACACAACACGCTGCTGCATTTGGAAAACTCTTCATTGGAACAACAAAATCAAATTGTAGCATCAGCAAGTATCAAAAATATAAATCTACTTGCAACAGCAAAGGTAATAGTCCAAGGAAATAATGGACAACAAGCTACTTTCAAGGCTTTGCTTGATTCTGGATCACAGATTAACGTAATATCAGAACGACTCGCCCCTTTATTATCTTTAAAACGATATGATTCCACATTACGAATTGAAGGCATCGGTAGACAACAAAAGACAAGCAGAGCTCGTGTTAATCTGTTGGTAAAGTCATTATACAACGACTTTACAATGCAGATGGAAGCATTTATTCTACCGCACATTATTACGGATCAGCCAGCCCAAAGTATAAATAATGAAGATTGGAACATGCCAGCAACCCTACTGCAAAACGACTACTGGTTACCACGACAAATACCACATCTCTAACATTCGACGAATTAAACACGGTGATCATCGAAATTGAAGCGATCTTAAACTCTCGCCCAATTACACCAACGTCAAATGACCCTACGGACAACACAGCCCTCACCCCAGCACATTTTCTGATTGGTGAAACGCTGACTGCTCCCCCCGATGTCAACACAGACCGCAACAAAAAATTGTTACTAAAACGGTGGGAACTAGTATCCAGACTCAAGCAAGGTTTTTTGAAACAATGGTCACAGGAATATTTACAAGAATTGCAAGCCAGACATAAGTGGAAGGCCGTCGACACCAATATCAAGAAAGGCATGCTTGTTCTAGTCAAGGAAGATAACATACCTGTGATGAGTTGGCCAATGGGACGCATTGTACACACATATCCACGCCAAGATAATCACGATCGTGTGGTTGACCAGGCTTGCGCCGTTATTTACAGAAAAAAAAAACGCCCCATCAAGGAAACCGAGGACACAGATAAAAATGATGCGCCTCCGTTCAACGAAAACGGCTAATGTCGCCAACCATATCCTCGTTTATGCTAATCCTGCTCTTTATGTTACCCTTGGTACTGACAAACTCAGTATCTGTGACACGGTTCGACACAAAGCCTGGAATCTATTATGAAAAAATTGGAACAACGAAGAGAGCAGTATCCGACTGTACCATGGTAATATACTATGAATTGGAACCATACTGGCGCGATATGAAAACATTTAATTCAGGCATAAACGAATTCAAATACATATGCCCAGAATTAAATAATAATCATATATGTCCATATGTCTCCATATCTCAGCACTTTCGTCACTTGTACGATGAATTACAAATGACAAATTCACTTATGCAACATACAGCGACTAAGACTACTTGAACAGCAAGTTGCTATCATTAGCCAAACCAGAGGAAAATACACTGGTGCACGTCTCACGTAGTCTTACCTTGCGTTAACAACTCAATTAACACTGTTAGCAGCCAGCCTTCAATGCATGCAATCCGAAATAGTGGACGTACTCACTGGAATTCGCCACCGTACAATAAGCCCAATATTGATTTCTCCCGATCAATTAAAGGAACAATTGGATCAAATACGGGATCATTTGCCGCCAGATCAAATGCACCCAGTGACATCATCTGAAGTTATTTACCTGTACAGAATTATGCGAGCAGAAGGCACAGTCGCCGACACTCATGTAATATTTAGAATAATACTACCACTAGTGTCAACATCAATATTAGAACATTTCAATCTTGTGCCGATTCCGATTTGGGACTCAACAAGCTGGCGATTATTTGAGCTCAAAACACCTATTATAGCTGTAAACAACCACAGGGATCAATGCATCAATCACTCACAACTGATGATTTGCAACGCTGGCGAACATTGCCAAATGAAGAATACATATGCTTTGACCATCAAGCTATGTTTAATGTTAACAATCGGTGTGAGTTTAAACTTTTTAGCAACAACACACAAACAATGTGTCAAGTAACTCATAGAACAACCAAAATGGTATGGTATGGAACTACAAGCAGTATGCAACGGGACCCCGTGTACTATACAACTGATGGACACCGAACTACTATCGCTGTCATCAGGTTGTGCTGCACGCAACTCAGAAGTTAGCATCAGTACTTTCAACATCATTATAAGTCAAGTTCGAAAGGGCTATGCGCATTTTGGCAACATAATCGAGCCAAACACGACTCAAATCAACATATCAGAGAACAAGGTACAAGAAGATAAGGATCTGGATGACTTGCAGCTAAAATTGAACGCCTCAACAAACAAGAGCTGCCCGACCAAATAAGTTCAGTACAACATCTATGTAGGGGTCTCTTTTGATAGTTGCATTCTTTGTTTATGCTATCTTATCTTGCCTGCTATGATTCTATTAAGAGAAAGTGCGTCTGCGATGTTGACATGCTGTATGATAAGCGTGAGTGTGGACATGCGAGATCTGCGTGATCTGGATATGTCACTTCCCCATCCCTTAGAAATTGGCTTGTCCTCAAGCGCTCAGTATAGGGTATAACTGTAAGTCGTTGGTGTTTTCTGCGGTTGTTTTTTCTTCATCTTCGACGTGTGGTGTCGTTGCTGCACTATTCTTATATTTGATTGTTATTTGTTTTGGTAAATTTTTGAATTTGAACAAAAAATAGCTTATTATTACTATTGACAATACTGTCACTAATGTTAAGCTTATGATTAACAAGGTATTATTTGTTTTTGTGTGTTCTCTTATGAGTTCTCTAGTTTCTAAGAATGCTAACGGCTCTGTTTTAGTTATATTATTACTTATATAAATGGTTTGCGTAAAGTCTGATATTACATTTGAAATCTGGATATCTTCTAATTGAACAGAACAATTGGTTGCTTTGATAATGTTGTTTCCTAAAATTTCGACTTGTTGTGGTATACAGTTTTGATTAAGTGTGGTTTTAGGTAGGTTCCAAGTTAATATTACATTTGGCTCTTATGAAATTTATTTCATAGTTTTTTCTTGTTTTAGTATATTTACATTCAACTTTTATTTGTTTTAAAATACCGTTTATGCATTCGTTTGCTATTAGTTTCTTATTTGTTGCTGAATAAGTGTTATTTTTGTGTAAATAATATTTATCACTAATAGTTAGCCCTAGTTCGGTTAAAATATTTTTTTTCTCATCTGGATATGGTATTATTGAATACAAAGTTTCTTGTGACAGAGTTTTTGGTATATGTGATATTATTATAATTTCATTTGTTGTGGATTTTATCCAAGTTGATGTTTTTATATTTAACAATTTTTCTGAATCAACATTTAACAAATGATCATGTTTTAGTAGTTTTGGGTTAAAAATTCCCAATCTGGATAGTTGCATCCCTAATTCGATATCTTCGATGTATTCAGTGAATTGTTGTAAGTTAAACATTAATAAACTTAATTTTGTGTTCTGTTGTGATATTTCTGTCATGCTGTCCATTACTTGTACGCCATGATTGACTGCTTCTATGACTTTGTTTAGTTCGTTTACCTGTATGCTATTAGCTTCTAAATCATAAATTTTTTCAGTAAGTTCTGTTTTGTCGTCTTCAGTTAATGTGCCAAATAAATCTTTGTAACCTTTCCCTACTACATTTAGGAGTCCTCGTTTCTGTCTTTTGATTATCTTTGGGAGTCTTAGGAATTGGAAATTCCTTAACGGCTTTTATTTTGATTGGATTAGGTTTTATTCCTTCTGTTGTTATTATGTGTCCTAGAAATTCAGTTTCTTTTTTCATGAATTCACACTTTACTAGTTGTAGTTTTAGATTTGCTTCTCTGAGCTTTCCAAAGACTTTCTTTAATGCTAATATGTGTTCTTCCAATGAAGTGGAATACACTATTATGTCATCCATGTAAACTAGACAATGTTTGTGAATTAAGTCTCCCAGAAGATTATTAATGCACCGTTGAAAGGTTGCTGGTGCATTTTTCAAGCCAAATGGCATTCGTGTGTATTCGAAATGTCCCGCTTTGGTTGAGAATGCTGTTTTCGCGATTGATTGTTCGTCCATCTGAATTTGGTGAAATCCTTTGGCTAAATCGATTGTGGTGAAATATTGACATTTTCCGAGTTTGTCCAATATTTCATCCATTACAGGTATAGGAAACTTATCGCTAATTGTTTTTTCGTTAAGGCCGCGATAGTCGACGACAATTCTATATTTTTTCTCTCCGGATGCATCTTCTTTTTTTTGTACGACCCAGATAGGAGAACAATAAGGTGAATTAGATGGTCGTATAATGCCTTGGTGCATCATTTCTTTCATTTGCTTTTCAACTTCTTGGTCATAGCTTTGTGGATATTTATAAGGTTTTCGATAACAAGGGTCCTCATTCTTTGTATTGATAACGTGCTTTACAGTATTTGTGAAAGTCAAATTGTCACTCTCATTATACTGAATATCGTTAAATTCGAACAAAACTCTTGTTAACTTGGATTTTTCTTCTTTATTTAGATGTTCTAATCTAAATTGGTTACTTTCCACTAATTCATTTTCCAATGCGTATGCTGTATGTATATCATATTCTTCTTCTTTAGTTTCGTTTTCATATTCTTCTTTCTTATTTTCGTTACTATATTCTTTTTTCTTATTTTCGTTAACATATTCTTTTTTCTTATTTTCGTTATTATACTTAAATAAAAATTGGAAATTATTAAGTCGAACAAACTCATCCTCGTAATTGATCTCGCTTTTACAATCCTTAAGGAACGTCGGCCGGGCTTTTGAAATTAGTATGTAAAACTTCTGACGTAGCAAGCTGCTGGGGCTAAAGATATGCTAGTATTTAATTGTACTTTCCCACATATGGTGTGACAAGTAATATTTTCTGTGGAAGTTTCGTAGTTAAGGAGATTTTTATTCATTAAATTTACTGATGACCCTGTGTCTATTAGGCATCGCATTCGTTTGTTATTCAAAGTTATGTTTATGAATGGGGTTTTGGATTCCTTTCCGAGGCTTGCTTGATGAAAATTTGCCTCCCAATCCATTTTTGATTGACCACTGTTACTGGGTCGTTGTCTTTTTATGGGTTGGTTAGGTGGTCTATTATTATTATTATTTGATTGGTAATTCATAGGGTTGTGTATTCTACCCTGATTTAATTTTTGCTGAAATTCATTATACAATGGTTCGTTAACCATTGGTTCATTTTGGGGATACTGATTCCTATTAAAATTTTGCTGACTTCTAAAATTCTGATTATAATTGGGATTAAAATTTTGCTGACTTCTAGAATTCTGATTATAATTGGGATTAAAATTTTGTTGACTCCTAAAATTCTGATTGTAATTGGGGTTAAAATTTTGTTGACTCCTAAAATTCTGATTGTAATTGGGGTTAAAATTTTGATAAGTTCTTGGGTTCTGATTATAATTTTTATTGTAATATGTATTATTTATTTTTTCAGGAATGCGGTCCTCGTACAACCCTAATTCTTGGGCTACCGCTTTCAGTTTGTCAGTTGTGGATATGTCGTATCTTGCTAACTGCATATATAATCTGTCCGGTAGTCTCTTATTTATGACGTCCCTAACTGTATTATTTAATGCATTAGTATACAATGTTTTATTTTCTAGGTTATTTTCTAGTGCTAATTTATTAGTTATCACATGTGATTTGTGCTCGAGTTCTTCGAGGAACTTACGAATACTTCCTCCATAATATGTGTTGTACACTCTTCTGAGGAGTTCCTCACAAGGTGTTTGAGTTTTGTAAGTGGAGATGAGGATGCTCCGTAATGTTGCCCAGTCTCCCGGTGAGTGTCTGAATGATGTTCTCATCGCGTCGCCATACAACTGCATCTGGATTGCGCTGTACAGTATGAGGATTTGGCGCGCATCACTGGTTGGGTAGAGTCGCATGATGAGATCAATCCGTTCGATAAAGTTGCCCAGATCGTCCATTTCTCCACCGAAGATGGGTGCTTGGCGGATTTGCCCGAGTGCCTGGTTTAATGATTCTGACATCGTTTTGCTGTAGATTTAATTCGTTTTTTTTTTTTGTTGTTGTTTTGTTCACTTTTTAAAAAAAAAGTTTTTCGAGGATCACGGGGTCCTTATGCGGGTAACAGTTTCGCGAAACACTAGTACGTTTTCCTGAATGGAATAAAACGACGTTTCACAAAGTTAATCTGTTATCCTACCGGCTGCGCCAATTACGTTTTTGGAGAGTGTTGTACCGGCTGCGCCAATTGAAAAATCCGACAACGGTTTTTTTAGGAATAATATAATTCTTTATTAAACAAAAAAACACGTCTTCTCGGCTATGCTAGTGGTTTAATCTATAAGGAAACCTCGCACTTGCTTCTATCTCATGGTCTGTTTATTGAGGGTCTCTCTTGCATTCCTTGTTTATGTTTATCTTATCTTGCCTGCTATGATTCTATTTAGAGAAAGTGCGTCTGCGATGTTGACATGCTGTATGATACTTTGACCTGCCATCTATGTAGGGGTCTCTTTTGATAGTTGCATTCTTTGTTTATGCTTATCTTATCTTGCCTGCTATGATTCTATTAAGAGAAAGTGCGTCTGCGATGTTGACATGCTGTATGATAAGCGTGAGTGTGGACATGAGAGATCTGCGTGATCTGGATATGTCACTATATATATGTTTATAATCACAAACATACACACACCTGCATGCTCACAAGAGCATGTTATATCGCTCCTCACAATTTGGATTTATCCTCAATGTGCCTTCACCTACAATATATCCTAAATATTTCATTTTCTTTAGACAAAATTGACTCTTATTAACGTTCATCGTGAGACTAGCTTTCTCAAAGTTGGAGGACAGCACTAATAAGTCATCCAAATAAACTAGTACGTGGGACTTCATGGCATAAGGTATGATCCAGAAGTCTGCACAATGTTTGAGGAGCATTCGTTAATCCGAATGGCATCCTGGTAAATTGATACAACGGCCTGTTTGGGACAGTAATCGCAGTTTTTTCTTTTGACCTGGCATCCAAACAAATCTGCCAGAAGGCGTCATTTAGGTCAATTTTGGAAATACACTGAACAGGTGGAAGACGACTTAACAGTCCTTCGATTGGAGGGGAAGGATATGCATCCTTAACTGTAACTGAGTTTAACTTCCTTGAATCTAAACAAAATCTTACTTTACCTGGCTTTAGGACAAGAATTGCCGGGGAGGGCCAGGCAGAGATAGGTGCTTTTTCAAGGACTCCTAACTCAATAATTTTGTCGATTTCCATACACATCTGTTGCTCTTTATCAGGAGACAACGGATAATATCATTGCTTGATGAGCTTAGCATCACCAGGGCGTGAGTGATTACAATTACGGATGGTAGAGACAACTGTAATGTTCTTTAGCGATCGCTTGTTTCTCCAAAATTCATTAATTCTAACCGAATAACGAGTTTTGGGAACCGAATTTATTTTCAAACAGAATATTTTAGTTCTTCGCTGGTAATATTCTGTCAATTTGACATGCAACGGTTTGAATCTTAAATTCTTCGATAAGTCCGTGTTATTGTTAGGAATTTGTGTTTGATAGTTGATCCGAGGCTGTAGGTGGATATCCACTGATTATGCTCTGTGGACATCCTGTTGCAAGTTTTCCGATACGGGGATGCATTTAGGACATGTCGGTTTGTAAGTATCAAAACGGCCACAACCATAGCGAAATACGCGTCTGATTATAATACAATCTTGATATCTATGACCTATCTCATCACAATTCCAAAATTTTATCCTATCAACTGATCGTATTGCATTTATCTCTGTTGCCTCTGCCGAATATGTATGGGAAGTATCTGTCGATTCTTCCTCATGCATGACTTCATTAAGAAAACGCCTGGTGATAGTTAGTCAAGGCACAGGTTTTGAAGACATACTTGAACAGAATTGTTCGTGCTTGTGACATTTAGTTCGAAGGGTTGCTATATTGGGTATAGTTACAAGAAGTAGTTCTAACCTCAATTCAGGCTTAAGATTTCTTTTAATATTAGCCACCAACTCCCGATCTGTCATTGATTCTCGCGGTGCATCAGCAATACACAGAAGAGCATCCAAAAATTTATCAAAACTTTCTCCATTTCGCTGTTTACGAGATCGTAAACAAGCGGTCAAGCGATTGATCCGGTAAATAAAATCTTTCACAGAAATTTCATTAAAGGATCCAGAGAATTGTACATGCTTACTCGAAATAATACTTGAGACATTGTCGGTTCATTCAATGGAATCAGTGCTTCGATTATTTACAGCTGTTCGAATCCCTTGGTACCTATTATTATTATTCTAATTCATTGATTCAATTTGAGCTTCCTGCTGGTTATTAGAGATATTACGGTTTCTTATAGCTAAACTGATCTCGTCAGTCACTGCTACAACCATACTGGCTCGAAATGTATCTAACGAGTTTGAAATAAGTTGCTGAAATCGCTGTTCAGAAAGGATGGGTGGGTCAAGCGAAGCATTGGATGAATCCTGTTTATTCCTGACATTAAAATTAATATCAGGCCTGTAAGCCTGTGCTCCACATTGTTATCATAGCGCAAGGCAAATTTGAAGAATCACTCTGTGACATAGTACAGTCAGGGCTAAGGATAACGTATGATTGGTGTATGGAGGTTGGACTCAACCTAAACCCTACAAAAACAGTCATCGTCCCCTTTACCAGACGACATAAGTTACAGAGGATGAGACAAAGAGGGCTCTCAGGGACCCTACTAGAAACAAGTAGGGCGGTCAAATACCTGGGAATCACATTTGATAGCAGGCTTAACTTTGGCACCCATGTGCAAAACACGATATTAAAGTTCTCCAGGGTGCTTTATACATGTCGTAGTATTGCGGGTAAATCATGGGGTACATCACCAAAGATATTAAGATGGCTATACCTGATGGTAGTAAGACCCATGTTAAGCTATGGGGTGGTAGCATGGGGTGACAGGGCACGGATGATCACCCAACAATGGCCCTTGAAGCCTTAGTGGAGCTCACACCACTCCACCATATTATAAGGCTCAAACAGAAAGCCACGCTTCTCAGAATATCCGCAGAAGGAGTTGGGGGCAACCATATCCTAAGCCATAAAGATGCCCAACTCCTTTCAAACGAACTACCCCTACTGATGCAACCTAGGGACGAAATAATAGCCGAATACCTATTCGAGCGAAATTTCACAGTTCGTATGAGTAGTAAAAGGGAATGGACAAGTCTGGACGAAGTCCCAAAACCTGCACACCATAAAATGGTACACCGATGGATCACTCACGAATCAGGGCACCGGCCTTGGAGTGGTGGGTCATCGGTATTCCATGAATCCCTGGGAACGCACACCAGCATATTTCAGGCTGATGTGTGTGCGATAGGGAGATGTGCGGACTTCAACATAGAACGTAACTATCGGAATACGGATATATCAATCCTATCCGACAGTCAAGCAGCATTGAAAGCTATAATGGGGACTAAGATAACATCGAAGTTAGTCCATGAAGTTCGTTCGAAGCTAGACCTACTCGGGACACAAAACAGGCTCACCCTGCGATGGGTCCCGGGCCACAGGGACATAGCGGGAAACAGCCTTAGGATACTTACCGATCTATTGACAGGACACTGTAGACTAAGGAGTCACCTGGCAAATCTGGGAAGGATATGCATCCTTAACTGTAACTTAGTTTAAGTTCCTTGAATCTAAACAAATTCTCGCTTTACCTGGCTTTAGGACAATAATTGCCGGGGAGGGCCAGGCAGAGATAGGTGCTTTTTCAAGGACTCCTAACTCAATAATTTTGTCGATTTCCATACACATCTGTTGCTCTTTATCAGGAGACAACGGATAATATCATTGCTTGATGAGCTTAGCATCACCAGTATTAAGACTGTGTTCGATTAAAAAGGTTTTTCCTAACCCATCTGCTTCCGAGGAGGGAAAAAAATCTACAACAGCTTTTAAGCGATTTAATTCGTTTCCTGCAGTCGCATTTGAAATATTAATACCGAATGACTTCCAATAATCCATTCCACAGATGATATCTTTTGGGATTGAAGGTACAATCTAAAATTCAACTTCTTTCAGTAGTACGTCATACTCTAACGGGATAAGAAGAGTACCTAATACTTATTGACGTTGGCCATCTACAGTGCGAAAATTGTCTTTCAATTTTTTAAGCTTTAGGTCTGATGCAAGCAATCGTGCGACCAATTGTCCTCCGATCACACCTTTATTAGCACCACCATCCAATAATGCTAAATAAATTTGACCAAATAACATAAGATTTATATATGGGCGTGAGTGATTACAATTACGGATGGTAGAGACAACTGTAATGTTCTTTAGCGATCGCTTGTTTCTCCAAAATTCATTAATTCTAACCGAATAACGAGTTTTGGGAACCGAATTTATTTTCAAACAGAATATTTTAGTTCTTCGCTGGTAATATTCTTTCAATTTGACATGCAACGGTTTGAATCTTAAATTCTTCGATAAGTCCGTGTTATTGTTAGGAATTTGTGTTTGATAGTTGATCCGAGGCTGTAGGTGGATATCCACTGATTATGCTCGGTGGACATCCTGTTGCAAGTTTTTCGATACGGGGATGCATTTAGGACATGTCGGTTTGTAAGTATCAAAACGGCCACAACCATAGCGAAATACGCGTCTGATTATAATACAATCTTGATATCTATGACCTATCTCAACACAATTCCAAAATTGTATCCTATCAACTGATCGTATTGCATTTATCTCTGTTGCCTCTGCAGAATATGTATGGGAAGTATCTATCGATTCTTCCTCATGCATGACTTCATTAAGAAAACGCATGGTGATAGTTAGTCAAGGCTTAGGACACTGTAGACTAAGGAGTCACCTGGCAAATCTGGGTATATATAGTAGCGATCTCTGCAGGTTTTGTGAAAGAGAGGAGGAATCCTCGATACACATCCTGGCAGAATGTGTCGCCTTAATTGGAAGAAGAAGCAGCATCCTACGGGCGCATGTTTTGAATTATAAAGACATGGTAGACCTCAACCCAACAAAGATCCTCACGTTTGTGCGGGAGTTGGGGCTGATGGAAGAGTTATAAGCTCAGAAGGGGGGCTCAGAATAGATCAAATAGGTTGCGGTGCAGATTCCCCAACAACAATAATAATAATATGCCTGTGCTCCAGAGTTGTTTCGTAGGTTATTGGATCTAGTATTAGGTCTATTCCTAGGTGTCCTCAGTTCGATGGCCACCACGAACTGTTCGAGGAACTTGGAAGGGCTGTTCCGATGACTGACTTTCGACATCATCTAACTGGGAAAGTGTACATGGCTGTCTATACGACGGACATGTTTCATTAATACGTGACCAGGTTACCAAACAAGCTCGATAAAATTTATGTTTGGAAGAGGTCTTCGCCATTTCTGTATTAATCAAGACTGGATCTCTACAAATGTTACACAACACTATATCAGTATTTATGATAGCTGCTATATATTCGTTACTTCGCTGCACTGCCATTATAATAAATGATATTTGTTAACTAGCAAATATTCAAAATTTACGTTAATCAAAACAATTTTAAAATAATTTTATATTTAAATTTATGATACTAAATTTAGAAATAAAACGTAATAGTATTTAGTTAACTCTCAAACTATAATATAAGTTTGATAAGCGAATAATGAACGAAACTATTGAATTTATGATCATTGTTTAGATTCATATAAATCATAAGCCAGTTGTACGCTGCAGATAGCGCAGATACACAGCAAATAAAGTACACCCATTTCATGGATTGCGATTAGAAATATGTTCACACCATCTGTCGAGCGGCCTGCAATTAGCAGATAGTAGCATAGGCAGCATCGTAAATAAGATAATTGAAGACATGGTATCTGTACACGCATAGATAACTATTGCTATCACAATATTAAAGCATATTCGCTCAATGAGAGATAAAATAATGTCCAAGAAAATGACGAAGTCATAAGAAAATCTGGCGAGCTACCGAAAAATCATGAATACTTCACCTACGATGAGGACATAAGAACAACAGTTCTAAAGTACTCTAAAGTACTTAGAAGTAATCAAAAACGACGCTGAAACCATAAATCAAGCCACAAGCAAGAAGCTTGAGATGGGCGATGGACAGCGTTAACAATCAACCTTAGAACCCAAGGTGATTGCGTTGTGCCGGCGACATCACGACATCGCACATTGCACCAAAGCACCCCTATTGAGCACGCAGCATTAGAGCTCATAAAGAATCTATGGACTCAAATTCAAGAGGTACATTTTCGGCTGTATGAAGAAGTTAAAAACCTAGAAGAAAATGGATATGATACAGGCTGAAGAAGATGTTCAAAAGGCAATAAGCAGTGCACCAATGACATAAACTTGCCTCGCATAACCATCCTCAAATTTGATGGGGATATATTAAAATGGACACAATTCTTTGATATGTTTGTGTCCATGGTGCACGGGACCAACATGCCAACAATTCAAAAAATGTGGTATCTAAAAACCAGCGTGATCGGTGAGGCAGAAAGACTAATGCGCCAAATCGACTTGAAAGAGGATAACTACCTTCACGCATGGAACATGTTGGTTGACGCGTACGACAATCCAAGAAACATATTCCGGTATTGAACCGATTTTTAATGCAACAAGCCATTAACGACAATATAAAATCGCTTAAGGAACTATACACAGTCACTTTGGAGTCCCTTGCATTTCTCAAGGGTCTCGGATTAGACATCTCAACGTGGGACCCAATTTTAAAAGCGGTTATACGAAATAAGCTGGACCGCACAAATAAAACGCTGTACGAGCAATCATTAAACAACTCGAAGCAAATACAAAAACTGGGCACCATGCTCCAGTTTCTTGAACAACGAGTTCGTGTTTTAGCTAGCGGAAGCAAAACACACAGCAATACAAAAAAAAAAGATTCAATGGGAGCATCTTGTGCATCCTCCTCAACTACAAGGAAGAATTTTCTCTGCGACGATTTCCGTGCAAAGACAGCCTCTGAGAGATTGAATTGAATTCAACGACAAAAACTATGCGTCAACTGCCACAAAGGAGATCACATTGCAAAGGTTTGCCCAAGTCGTTTTAAATGCTTCAAGTGCCAAAAAAAAAAGACACAACACGCTGCTGCATTTGGAAAACTCTTCATTGGAACAACAAAATCAAATTGTAGCATCAGCAAGTAGCAAAAATATAAATCTACTTGCAACAGCAAAGGTAATAGTCCAAGGAAATAATGGACAACATGCTACTTTCAAGGCTTTGCTTGATTCTGGATCACAGATTAACGTAATATCAGAACGACTCGCCCCTTTATTATCTTTAAAACGACATGACTCCACACTACGAATTGAAGGCATCGGTAGACAACAAAAGACAAGCAGAGCTCGTGTTAATCTGTTGGTAAAGTCATTATACAACGACTTTACAATGCGGATTGAAGCATTTATTCTACCGCACATTATTACGGATCAGCCAGCCCAAAGTATAAATAATGAAGATTGGAACATGCCAGCAACCCTACTGCAAAACGACTACTGGTTACCACGACAAATACCGCATCTCTAACATTCGACGAATTAAACACGGTGATCATCGAAATTGAAGCGATCTTAAACTCTCGCCCAATTACACCAACGTCAAATGACCCTACGGACAACACAGCCCTCACCCCAGCACATTTTCTGATTGATGAAACGCTGACTGCTCCCACCGATGTCAACACAGACCGCAACAAAAAATTTTTACTAAAACGGTGGGAACTAGTATCCAGACTCAAGCAAGGTTTTTTGAAACAATGGTTACAGGAATATTTACAAGAATTGCAAGCCAGACATAAGTGGAAGGCCGTCAACCCCAATATCAAGAAAGGCATGCTTGTTCTAGTCAAGGAAGATAACATACCTGTGATGAGTTGGCCAATGGGACGCATTCTACACACATATCCACGCCAGGATAATCACGATCGTGTGGTTGACCAGGCTTGCGCCGTTATTTACAGAAAAAAAAAACGCCCCATCAAGGAAACCGAGGACACAGATAAAAATGATGAGCCATCCGTTCAACGAAAACGGCTAATGTCGCCACCCATATCCTCGTTTATGCTAATCCTGCTCTTTATGTTACCCTTGGTACTGACAAACTCAGTATCTGTGACACGGCCTGGAATCTATTATGAAATAATTGGAACAACGAAGAGAGCAGTATCCGACTGTACCATGGTAATATACTATGAATTGGAACCATACTGGCGCGATATGAAAACATTTAGTTCAGGCATAAACGAATTCAAATACATATGCCCAGAATTAAATAATAATCATATATGTCCATATGTCTCCATATCTCTGCACTTTCGTCACTTGTATGATGAATTACAAATGACAAATTCACTTATGCAACATACAGCGACTAAGACTACTTGAACAGCAAGTTGCTATCATTAGCCAAACCAGAGGAAAATACACTGGTGCACGTCTCACGGAGTCTTACCTGGCGTTAACAACTCAATTAACACTGTTAGCAGCCAGCCTTCAATGCATGCAATCCGAAATAGTGGACGTACTTACTGGAATTCGCCACCGTACAATAAGCCCAATATTGATTTCTCCCGATCAATTAAAGGAACAATTGGATCAAATACGGGATCATTTGCCGCCAGATCAAATGCTCCCAGTGACATCATCTGACGTTATTTACCTGTACAGAATTATGCGAGCAGAAGGCACAGTCACCGACACTCATGTAATATTTAGAATAATACTACCACTAGTGTCAACATCAATATTAGAACATTTCAATCTTGTGCCGATTCCGATGTGGGACTCAACAAGCTGGCGATTATTTGAGCTCAAAACACCTATTATAGCTGTAAGCAACCACAGGGATCAATGCATGGGACTCACAACTGATGATTTGCAAATCTGGCGAACATTGCCAAATGAAGAATACATATGCTTTGACCATCAAGCTATGTTTAATGTTAACAATCGGTGTGAGTTTAAACTTTTTAACAACAACACACAAACAATGTGTCAAGTAACTCATAGAACAACCAAAATGGTATGGTCAAAAACACGCCATCCTAATAATTGGATCTTTGCAACGCATTCTGTAATGGAACTACAAGCCGTATGCAACGGGACCCCGTGTACTATACAACTGATGGACACCGAACTACTATCGCTGTCATCAGGTTGTGCTGCACGCAACTCAGAAATTAGCATCAGTAATTTCAACATCATTATAAGTCAAGTTAGAAAGGGCTATGCGCATTTTGGCAACATAATCAAGCCAAACACGACTCAAATCAACATATCAGAGAACAAGGTACAAGAAGATAAGGATCTGGATGACTTGCAGCTAAAATTGAACGCACTCAACAAACAAGAGCTGCCCGACCAAATAAGTTCAGTTCACATCGTCGATTATGCTACTTTAGTAGTATCCGTCCTTGTGCTTCTTGCCTATACAGTACGGAAGCAACGCTTTTGGACCTTGCAACCAACAGCTTCAAGGAATGAGGTTGCCATTACAGCCGTGCCATCAGCATTCCCAAGACGATTCAGACTGGATCTAGATGATGGTTGATCACCGATTCAACGGCCGGGAGAATGTTTAGATTCATAGAAATCATACGCTGCATATAGCGCAGATACACAGCAAATAAAGTACACCCAATCCATTAGTTGCGATTAGAAATATGTTCACATCATCTGCCGAGCGGCCTGCAATTAGCGGATAGTAGCACAGGCAGCATCGTAAATAACATAATTTAAGACATGGTATCTGTACACGCATAGATAACTATTGATTGTTATTGAGCAAACATTATCGTCTAAAAATGCTGTACATAAACCATGAATTTTTCTATAATAAAGTGGCTGTCTTTTAGAGTCTTAGTATATTCATACAAGTCTACTCATTCGTTTTTACCATCGCAGAATTGTCTTCGGAAAAGAGGAACGTGGCAAAGTAATCCACCAAGAACAATCTCATTCTCTTTTAACAATAATTAGGGTATTTATTTAGAAATCTATCAACTGGCTTAGATGCACATGAAGCCAATACAAAAATGCCGAAAGGAGAAAAGAATTCAGAATCATTTATTTTTTTTAGCTAACGGTGGTTAATTTAAGCATTTTTCCTTTCGCATTTATTGATTATTGGTCAGGTACCGCAAAATTGACAGATTACCCGCAAATTACTAATAATTAATAATACGCTCTGAACTATTTCAAAAATTTGATGGTTTTTGATTTGAGGAAAGGGAGAATTCAGAGAGGTTAACGGTTTTGTGGAGATTTGGACGAGGCTATACGAACTTCGGACAGTCAGTTGAAGAAATAACCGTACTACGTTATTCGTAGCCCCGCGTTGGGCGCCATTTATTTATGTAACGAACACGTTGAAGTGTGCAGCAAACTGGTGGCGTACTCTGCCTACAGAGTCGACTATGCTCAGGGAAAATGGGGTGTGTGCTTTTGCTACCTAGTAAGCTGACGTGTCACATAACTAAAAAATAGTAGACAGAGTGCTAAAGGAACGGAATAAAACAACCACACAGAATAGCTAACAGAATCCACGAATGATATATTTAGATCGAAGAGCATAGATGTCGATGTTCTTCTTCTTTTATCCGCCCAACCTGTAAAGACTAATATTCGGTACCTTTGCCCTATTAAAGATGCAAAACCATATTTATCTCAGGAGCCCATTTAATTAATTCTTTATTTACTTCATAATGATGGTTTTAGTTCCATTATATATTAAAATTAAGTTTAGGAGTTTTACTTAGTTACTAGTTTTCAAGTTTCATGTTTGGAAGGGTTACTTATATACTAATAATTCATTCAATTTATTCTTCTTCAATTTGGATCTAATAATATTCTATAATAAGCTTATGCTACAAAGGCCCTTGGCTATATACATATATGTATGTAATTTGAGTTAACTAAATCAGGCAGGTATTTACATATGTCTTTGTATGCCATGTTATATGGTCATTATTAGTTGGTTATTTTCTTTATAACTTACAATCTCAGATTTCGGTTACGCTGTACTTACAACACCAAAACAGCTGTGTTAGTAGTCCATCGTAGTCGACAGGCCTGAAGACGGACGACGTTGCTGTTTGAACTTCAAAACGGATTAGACAATATAACAGCGGATATCACATATACATACCATATCAAGTTTAGTTAATGCATTACAAAATTATATATTAATTCCTCACAAGTTCATTCTATGTTAATTTAAACTAACGTTTAATAAAACGTAAAGTTGTGTAGCCCTGTAGAGTTCAGTCCTAAATAATCGAAGTTTTTCAGTGCGGTCACTATTTCGTCAGGATGATTCGGTTAACTGCCGCTCCCATATGATCCGATATTTGCACCGGTTGGTGCACTTTATGCCAATCAGATGTTACATTTGCGTCCGAGACTTCGGCGCTGACCCGCCTTCAAAGGGCTGGTACCGCTGCACGTGAACGCTGTACTGATGTATTCCCCGTATTGCACACCCAACAGATTATCAGCAAGTTAATTGTTAACGGCAGAATACGCTGGTCGTGCTCGAACTGGCCAACTATGCAGCTTCAAGTACAGAAAGGGCACTGACACACTGTAAGTTATCACAATTTGAATCATAGGTGTAGCCGCTCTGGCACAATTTGCTTATGGCAGAAGCCACGTATTGTACACCAAAAAATCTTTTAAATAATATGCTATGCCGGGCTTTTATTATATATTAACACAATTTCTATCCAATATTGGTGGGAACGCACTTTTCACCGTTTTTAGTATTGGTTTCTTTCAATTAATATCAATAAAACGAGCTTCACTATGACGAAGCCGCCAAGTTGATTAGAGTTTTTGGTGCGTTGAACTTTTCACTGCATGTGCATATGCACTCGCTCACATGTTGTTGTTGCACTTTTAGTGCGCAAGTGTGTGGCTGAGCAAAAGTTTTGGTGCTCCCGCTCCCGCTGTGAAGCTGATCAGCGTAATTGTTATCCCTATTCGCCTTGTTCAGGGCCGGCTTTGATTTTGAACCTTTAATTGTAATAGACAATAAACCATCTCGTTGTTGAAAAGACTAAGCATTTGGGCTTCTAGTCTAAATCCATGCAATAAAGTTTTTAACGTTGAAATACTTCGTGTTATTAATTGAAAATAAAGATATCAAAAAGCTGATAGCGCAAACATTTGGTGACCCCGACGTGAATCTTTGTTACTCGCGTATCGTTGTAATTAAACCATAAATTGCGTTTAATAAACAATAACACAAAAGAAAACATTAGTGAACTAATTTGCAAAAAAACTCTAATTTGAACAACCAAAGGTGCTTAAAACAGACACAACAATAAGCGCAATAAAATTCCGCGACTCAATCGTGGTTTAATGTGTGTATCTGCTTCGCTTGAACTTTCGTGAACTTTTTTCGTGTACATAAGTAGCTGTGCGTGGTCGATTGAGTACATAGAGACCGTTTCTTTCTAGTAGTTTTGTGCATTTGTTGCAATTTTGTGCGCGCGTTAAGTTTAAATATGAACACAAGCACAGTCGCGTCCGCAGAGAGTGTGCCTGCGCAAATATCGTTTTATAAGTGGAAGGGTGACGATATTTGTAATTTGCTAAAAAAAATTTGACATTTCATGTTCGGAATCTGGGATCATTTCGTTTGATCGGTTGAAAGTTGATGATAAGAAGCGTTTGGTGTCTGAACCGCATATCATAGAGCTGAGAGGATGTCGTGTCTGGTGAAGACCACCGAGGAGAGTGCCCAGGTAGCAACAGATTCGGCCAATGGAGACCAGGCCACTGGCAAACTAGTCAGCGATTTCATGAACAGTGTGGAACTCGATGGCGCCATCACCGTCAAGGCACCCGCCTTCGGTGACAATCGCAAGTCCACATTGATTGGTTGGAAAAACTTCCTCAACTGAACCCTCCACGAGGGTGCCGACCGGAAATAGCATCACAGCGGTCCTGCAAGGTACCGACTCGTGCCCCGAACCTCAGACATGAACTGTATCCATAGTCTTGTCGCTGGGAAAGGACCGAGTCATGGTTCGAGGTAAAGGGCCGGACTAAGGTGTTATGCGACCCGTGCCGATAGTCAGCCAGGCTGGGGGCCCTTAAATATCCCGGTCTTCTACGGAGCATATCGGATACATGGCGACCTCCGATATTAAATCAGCCTTACTTGCACATCTCGGATCTCTGTGCAGGCGGACATTTCTTTCTCCGCAGCTAGTGGGAATCAGAAAGCATTCCATAAACAAAAAACCCCAAAAAGAGTCTGGTACTCTCTCAAAACCGGTAGGGAGCAATCCCAGACACGCGGAGGCAGCGGCTCGTAAGCCCGGCCAAAGCGACAACATGACAAAAGTGTCAGAAAAGCCTGTTTGTCAAGCCAGTGGCGCGGGTGCAGCTGGTAAAAACCCCGACCCGTCCGACTCCGTGGCAGAAAGGCAAAGCACTTGTGCAGCCAACCTGCCAGCCGGAGCGGGTGCTAAGGGCGATTTGCCAACTACCAGCGCTGCGGCAAAGAGGTTCAGTTATGCCAACCGCAGAAATGCCGCAAGCATTCTAAAGCGCCAGAACGCAAATACAATGCCAAACCTACCAGCCGAATGGCAAAATAAGGTGGTGTGGGCTAGAAAGGTGCTGCCAAACTTCAGTGAGGCCCCACCCCATAAAGAGCAGAGCCCGGCAAAACGGCAACGCTCGCAAGAAGCCCACGGACCCGTTGCAAAGCGGGCCAAGGTGCAACAGGGAAGGTCCTTTGCTGCCATTGTCAAGGAGAGAATCCTGATAGGGATCCTTGACAAGAGAAACAAGGACGGCAGAATCCCGAGGAATCAGTGGAAGTGGGTGGAAGGAGCCCTCGCTGTCCACTGCCTGAAGCTACTGAGCAAGGCGCCAGGGCCACCACCGGTATGCAGAGATGCAGGGTGGTACCAGGGTAATACGAAGGTTATCGCCTGCCAGGACGCTCGCTCGATAGAGCTTTACAAAGTTGCCGTAGCAGAGCTTGGTGAGGTCTACCCCGGGGCGAAGCTGGTCGCTGTCGATTGAAGCGAACTCCCGAGTAGACCTCGTGCACGCATCTGGATCCCGGCCTCCTTAAAGGAACCGGACCAGGTGTTTAACCTATTGCAACTATGCAACCCCTCTCTTCCCACCCATGACTGGAGGGTGGTGAAGATTGAGGCCACCGAGGGGCCAACAGGCCGTGCTGATCCTAAACAAGGAATCGCTGGCCCCCATAGAAGCCGCCAAGGACGAGCTAAACTTCGGCTTTGGCTCCATTACCATTAAGGTATACAAATCGGATGCGCCGGCCAGAGGAGACCCTGTTGTCTGTAACAAGACGGCTGAACAGGGTCCTCCTGCGGAGATCGGAGCAACCGATGAGGAGCCGGAGCCAGGCTATACGTCGGACACGTCGACTCTGACATGAGTTGGATGAGGACGATTTCACGCTGTCTGACGAGGACGACGACAGCAACAACACGGTGGTGAGGGTGGAATCTCCGGATGTCCCTGAGACTACGGCAGATAAACCTTCACCACAGTAAAGCAGCATCCGCTGCTCTGATGCTCCGCCTGGCTGGAGGCGGAGACGACATAGTACTAGTCCAAGAACCTTGGGTGATTGGAGGAAAGGTTTGCGGACTAGGCAACAAAGACTACAAGCTGTTAGTAATGAACCCACCTTCATCATTAAAAATAGACGAGAGGTCATTGATCTGACCCTCATCTCACAATCTATGAGTGACCAGCTAATGGGTTGGAGAGTGTCTGATGACCACTCCCTCTCTGATCACAGATACGAGCCATCTAGAACCAGTTCACTTCACAAATCAGAAGAAGGTGAACTGGGAAATTTTCAAAGCCAAACTTGACCGGACCGTTTCGGAACACCCACAGAAAGGCCCGGACGACTTAGCTCATCTCTGCAATCTCACAGAGACTTTCACCATAGCATGTAATAAGGCCTTTAAGGCAGCTTGCCCTATAAGTAAGCCAGTGCACAAGAAGAAACCACCATGGTGGACATCTCAACTAAATGTCCGTCGACAAAGTTGCAGGTCTCTCTTCAATGCAGCGAAAGCGCAAAACAACGACCTGCAATGGTCAAAATCCAAATCAAGTCTGGCTGAATATAAAAAAGCCGCCAGACGGGAGAGAAGGAAATCTTGGAGAGATTTCTGCATGGATATTGATTCAACTACTGAAGCTGCAAGGGTTAGGAAAGTCTTATCAAAAACCACACCCACACTAGGTTACCTGAAAAAGGATGACAACTCTTGGTCGGTCTCCAGTGAAGAGTCACTGGAAATCTTCCTTAAAACATACTTCCCTGGCTGCTCCGAGCAGACCCCGAGGTTACATGGCTACATGAGATCTTCGGGAAGATTCGGAAGACTGGTCGCATCCCACCAAAATGGCTCCAGTCAAAAATAACCTTCATATCCAAAGCTGGGAAGCCGTCGCATACCAGCGCCAAAGATTTCAGACCCATCAGTCTGTCATCTTTCATGCTAAAGATCTTGGAACGACTTATAAGTCTCCATTACACAGCATCCATTGACCATAGGCTTATGTCGGAGTCCCAACATGCCTACAGGAAGGGCAGATCCACAGATACTGCCCTTCACTCTGTGGTCTCTACTATAGAGAAATCTCTACTCCATAAGGAGTACACCCTAATAGCGTTTCTCAACAATGAGGGCGCCTTTAACAACGTCACTCCGGCAGCCATAACCGGAGCTCTGCTGGGGTTGGGGATTGATACCGGTACAGTGGGACTGATCAGTCAATTGCTCACTTGCAGGACTGTGATATCCACACTGGGGTCGTCAACTCTCTCCAGGTTCGTAAGCAGAGGTACGCCACAAGGAGGCGTCCTATCACTCCTACTATGGAACATAGCTATTAACAAACTGCTGTGGGACATGGAGGGGGGCGGCTGCCAAATAGTTGCATAAGTTGTTGCATAATCTGATATTCAACAACAGTGCCAATTTCCAAGGACTAACACTGGATAGGAAACTAGACTGGAACCTAAATATCCAATCACGGGTTAAGAAGGCAACAGTCGCTCTATATACGTGCAGGAAATCCATTGGGCTGAAATGGGGTATGTCCCCAAATATCATTCAATGGCTATACACATCTATAGTCAGACCCATACTTTTGTACGGCGTCGCAGTATGGTGGCCCTGTTTAAAAAAGAAATCCACCCTCTCTCAATTAAACAAGGTTCAGCGTATGGCTGAACTATGCATATCAGAGGCGCTTCGTACCACACCTAGTGAGGCACTAGACGCCAACCCATGTCTGCAAGGACAAGGAATGGAAAATGCAACTCTCACGGCCATAAGACTCAGAGAATCCCTTGCCTGGGCAAATGAGAGCACTGGCCATGCCTCAATCCTAGAAGGGAAGTCAACCATCCCTTCAAAAACAGATTACTGCGTGCCAGTAACACAACTGGATATGCCCTTCAACATATACTTCCCTCAAAGGGAGGAATGGGTTCATGGCACCCCCGGTCCACCGGCGACCATAACCTTCTTTACAGATGGCTCCAAACTAGACAACCGCGTAGGCGGAGGGGTCTACTCCGAGCAACTCAACATACAGTTATCCTTCAGCCTTCCAACACACTGCAGTGTTTTTCAAGCTGAGGTACTGGCGATAAAGGAAGATATAGACTGCCAAGAAAGGCTCAAAGTTAGCCCTAGCAATATAAACAAATATATTGACAGTCAGGCGGCAATTAAATCCATCAGCTCGACATCTTCAAACTCGATATCAGTAACAAGCTGTCACAAATCTCTACACGAGATGGCTAAACAGCATGTTATTAGCCTAATATGGGTCCCTGGTCACCATGACATTGAAGGCAACTGTAAAGACGATGAGCTAGCTAGGAAAGGTACTATACTACCACTCCTCGCGGACAAGGAAGGTATAAGTATGCCTCTAGCAACCTGTAGGCTCAATATCAAGGAGGAGTACAGGCGCAGGTCATGCAGAAAATGGCAAAGTGCCACCTGCGCCTGCATAGCACACCAGACGTGGCCAATTATCAACTCCAAGCGCAGCGAAGAGCTGTGCAGTCTAAGTCGGACCAACTGTTCTGCAGTGATCCTGGCTCTAACTGGGCACTGGTCGGCATCCATGCCAACAGACTCCAGGTGCCATACAATGACTTTTGCAGAAGCTGCAAAGACGAGGAAGAAGTGGAATCTGTGGAACATTTCTTCTGTCACTGCCCAGCACTTGCTAGGAAAAGGCTGGAAATCTTGGGAAACTACTCCCTAACTGATTTATCGGAGCTCCGACACATGAGACCAGCCAAGATAGCGAAATTTATAAACGCATCTGGCTGGTTAAATGTTTGAATGTCATAAATGCGTTGGAGGCACGACTGCAGGAGGAAACCCCCAGATCCCCCTTTCGGTATCACAACGGGCCAAATATGGCCTAAGTGTGTCAGCCCATCGGGCTGACAGCCGATATAACCTAACCTAACCTAAGCTTAAATACGAACACAAGCACAGTCGCGTCCACAGATAGTGTGCCTGCGCATATATCGTTTTATAATTGTGTGAGGAGCCATGTCACCATGCACTTGTGAGCATGCATGTATAGGTATATTTGTGATTAACACATAAATATGTATGCATGTTCACGAATGGGCATGCGAAATACCCGTGAGCATGTTATATGCGCCCTCACAACAACTGTCCATTCAGGCCGAAATCCGGCCCTGATGCAATTGCGGCATATTCGCTCTCTTTCGCCCTCTCCCTTTCTAACGCAGGTGTTCAGCCATTTGAACGTGTCTGACACACATGTCCATAAGGACATGTGCCGTTAGTGTGTGAGGAGTATTGCGGGAGCAATAGTGTTGTCTATACTCACACTGACGACAGACAATGGCTGGCGCCAGCAAAAGAGCAGTGGAAAAGTACCAGAAAATCACGCCACCAGAAGATTACGCCACCAAAAGATCAAAGACACTCGTGAAAGTGCAAGGACATCGAGGTCCTGTAAACAGTGTGCGAAGTGTATATCCTTGCCACGACCTTGAATTGTGGCAACAGGCGATATTCGCAAGAAACCAGACGAAGCAAACGAGGGTGAGAAGGGAGGGGGGAAAACCCCCAAAAAAAAGAACCCCGGGGGGGGTAGGGGGGAAAAAAAACAAGGAGCCGGGGGGGAGAAAGAGTGCAACGAAATCCTGGCGGTGCAGACTGAGAACCCGGCCTTAAAGGGGGGGGAGGGGGGGGGAGAAATAAAAAAAAAAGCCCCCCCCCAAAAAACAAAAAAAAAAGGGGGGGGGGGGGAAAAAAAAAGGGAAAAAAAAAAAAAAAAAAAAAACCAAACCAAAAAATCGCAAATAGAATAAGTCAATAAAGCAACAAGTTTTAATATATATGCACCGTACTGTGGTAAATTGTTGCAAACGCAATATAAATTTGTTGCTCGAACACTCAGCTTGACTGAGTTTTAGCCTAGCTAAAATTAAACCTAGCAAATAGGTTCATTACAACTGGCGCCCAACGTTGGTGGTTGCAATAAATTAAAACACATAATGTATATTAAAACAAAATAAAATAAAAATGGTTCGCGCGTGGGTGTACAATTTAAAAAAATATGAAGTGCTGAAATATGGAGCTGAATTCGAAGTGGAGTTATCCGGAACTTTGGATGCTATGCGCAGACAATTTGGAGAGTGGGTGAGTACTCACGAAAGCAGATTGCCTTATAGCACAAGATTGGAAGAACTGGCGGCGATTCATTGCAGATAATCGCCGGCCAGAGAAACAGAAAATATTGCGGATGCAAGAGAGTCGACGAATATAAATTTCACCCAGCTGAGCATCCCAGCAACAAGCGCAGCAGCGCGGACTCGAGACGCCAATCATACTCTTTGGGGGTAGCGTCCACACCACAGCCACAAAGAAGAGTGTCCATAAATGAACAAACGGCACCGACTATGTGCCAGGAATACCCCAGAGTAGCGAAACAAGTCCGCGAATGGAATTTTCGTTTCGACGGCACCACCAAGCCTCTGGAATTCCTGGAACAAGTAGAATGGTCAGCAGACACATATGGATTGAACCTGAATTTAATTCTCAGGGCCATGCCTGAATTACTTCAGGGAATGGCTCTTAAGTGGTATGTTGCCAACAACCAGCACGGACGAGATGGGTAGCATTTGTCCAAAGTTTTCAGGAGTATTTTCTTCCAAGAGACTACTTCGAAAACTTGAAGGACGAAGCCACCCGAAGACGGCAGGCGATGCACGAACCATTTAAAGTGTACATGGTAGAAATGCAGACGCTCATGCGGCCACTGCAGTACTCGGCAGAAAGAGAGCTGAATAAGATATACAACAACAGCCTCCCGGATCTACGAGCCTACGCCAGGCCATATCAATTCAATAATTTGGCAGAATTGATGCATTTGGCCGAGGCGTTCGAGGAGCTCGAAGCGGACAGAGAGAAGCTGACACGACAGAGCCACATGGAGCAACCGAGACCCATGGAATCACCACGACGCCGCATGAAGCCGCCACAAACACGTCAAGAAGCTCCACAATTCAGCCACAGAGAATCCGCGCAGAGATATAATCGACCACGATTTACGGCAATGACGGACACCCAGAACACACACAATCAGGCGTACCAGGAGCAGTCAGAATTCGACACGAGACCCAGACCTGCCCCGAGGAAGAGACGAGACAACATACAAACACATATAAGCAACACAGCGAGGGCATGCAGATTTTGCGGCCAGGAGGGACACTTCGCAATAGAGTGTATCCTATGCTGGAATATTGCTGGCCATGTGGACGTATTTGAGCTCGTACGTTAGTACGTTGTCCGTCGGGAAACGGACAACGGCGTCCGCCACCGAGGGGCGAGCTGGAGCCGAACAGATCAGCCCAAAGACGCTAATCGGAAGCCTGCAGGACGAGGAAGCGCAGCTGACAGTGGTTGTAGAGATCGGCAACTGTTGGGATAAGGCTACGATTGACACAGGGGCCACGAGTAGCTTCGTTAGCGAGAAGCTAGCTCATGGACTGATCAACGTAGGCCGACGAAGCGCAACCGCACGTCGAGTCCGGATGGCAGATGGCCGAAACAGCGGAGTCCGAGAACAAGTCGAGGTGAACATCAGACTAGGGCTGAGGAACACTTGCCCTACTGATACTCCAGGAGTCATCGACGACTTTGTCTGATGGGACTTTTTGTCTGGCATGGGTACAGTTTTGGAGTGCGCAGGGTTGCTAGTAAGCATTCCAAAATGCGAGACAAGCCATCAAGAAGAGAGGTTGTCGGTAGCTAAAACAGTCGAAACACCAATACATCCGGACGCAGAGATTGATAAATTTTTGCGAGGAGAATTGGCGGCATTTGGGGATATAAAAGGAACATCGCCTATAACTGAGCACCGGATTGTCATGAGCGACGATCGGCCAATTAAACAGCGGTACTTCCCTAAAATCCCCAAGATGCAAGCCGAAATAAACAAACAGGTGGACGACTTGTTGGCCAAAGGGTGCATCGAGCCCTCAAGAAGCGCACACAGCGCACCAATCGCGAGTCCACCACATTCTGGACCAGCGGAGAGAGGCGAAATTCATAACGAGCTTGGACCTGAAAGATGGATACTGGCAGATCGCGATGGAGAAGGAGAGTCGAGCGATGACGGCATTCACAGTTCCAGGGAAAGGACTGTTCCAATTGAAAGTAAGGCCATTCGGACTCCATTCGACGCCAGCCTCGTTCCAGAGGGCCCTCGATCGCGTGATTGGACCCGAAATGATGCCGCATGCGTTTGCATATTTGGACGACATCATTGTAATCGGGAAAACACGCGAGGAACACATGGACAACTTGAGAGAAGTGTTCCGACGGTTGAGAGCAGCGAATCTAAAAATCAACGTGGACAAGTGCGACTTCTTCAAAAAGGAACTTAAATACCTTGGCCATCTGGTGACCGAAGAAGGGATACGCACGGATCCGGAGAAAGTAGCTGCTATCGCCGAGTTGAAACCCCCTGGAAACGTAAAGGAACTACGACAGTACCTGGGAGTGGCATCATGATACAGGCGGTTCGTACCAGATTTTGCCACCACAGTACACCCACTACACACTATTGAAGGGTACAAATGGGAATCGAGGCACCAAGGTTTCGAAAGGTCAAAGTAAGCTGACACAATCCCCTGTGCTAGCATGCCCAGACTTCTCAAGGCCATTTTGCCTGCAGACGGATGCAAGCAATTATGGCTTGGGAGCGATAGTGACCCAAGACTCAGAGGAGGGAGAACGGGTCATATCGTAAGTAAGCAGGTCTTTAAATGGTGCGGAGCGTAACTACTCTGCGACCGAAAATGAGAGCCTTGCGATAATCTGGGGCATAAGGAAGCTGAGACCGTACTTGGAAGGATACCACTTCACTGTCATCACGGATCATATGGCACTGAAGTGGCTGAACTCCATCGAAAGCCCATCTGGCAGGATCGCGAGATGTGCACTGGAACTGCAACAGTTTGACTTTGACGTCAAATACAGAAAGGGAAACCTTAATGTTGTTGCAGACGCCCTATCCCGACAACCCCTGAAGGATACGTGCCACAGAGTCTCTGCTATGGACGACGCGATGGACCAAGCAAACAAGTGCTGTAACTCGATCCAAAAGATGCGGTCTGACATAGCAAAAAATCCGAGGAAGTTCCCAGACTATAGTGAAGAATCCAGCAATCTCTATAGACACATCCCGCATAGAGCTGGAACCGAGGATGTGGTAGCCTGGAAACTATGTGTGCCCACCGGCAAGAGAAGGCAAGTGCTAATAGAAAATCACAATACCGCCACCGCAGGTCATACGGGTAGCAGAAAAACAATAGCCCGAATAGCAGCACGCTACTATTGGCCAGGCTTATACAGAGACGTACGTGCATGTGTCCAACAATGCGAAATATGTCAGCAGTATAAGCCAAGCCAAATAGCCGCGGTAGGACAAATGCTGACCAAGATACCGGAGGAACCCTGGACCACAGTTTGTGCTGACTTCGTGGGACCACTACCGAGATCGACCCACGGAAACACGATGCTGTTGGTCTTTATAGACCGCTTCTCGAAATGGACGGAAATGGTACCACTCAGAAGCGCCACTACAGCAACGCTACAGAAGGCCTTCAGGGAAAGGATTCTTGCACGGTTTGGAGTACCCAAAGTGTTAATAACCGACAATGGAACACAATTTACAAGTCGGGCATTTAAAAAATTCCTCGAGGATATGGGGGTCAAACATCAATTCACAGCGCCCTACACTCCACAAGAAAACCCCACTGAACGCGCGAATCGCACGGTGAAAACAAGGACAACCAAAGACGTTGGGATGAAGTTCTACCAGAGCTGACACTGGCAGTCAACACCGCACAGCGACCGGAAGGAGACGGGTGAGCCTGAAAATCTCCAACACTAAAACTTGCCAAAATCCCATACGATATTCCATAAGTCACATTATTTTTTTCCAATATAAAAAGAGGGGGAAAATAAATGTGACGTTATACACACACATGTATAATAAATATAAACCCAAAGAAAGGGTATCAAAATAAATGAATATAAGCCCAAAAAGAAAGGGTATAAAAATAATCCAATATAAATCCAAAAGGAAAGGGTATAAAGATAATTCAATATAAACCCAAAATAAAGGGTATAAAAATAAACCAATATAAACCCAAAAGGAAAATAAGTAATTCAACATAACCGGGGGTATAATTTTAACCCAACAGAAAGGGTATACACGTAAAATAATAGGAAAAAATGTGTATACATATATATATATATATGTATGTATATATATGTATGTATGTATGTGTGTATGTATAAACATGGAATAAACATAAATATATTGCAGCGCCCCAAGGCGGGCCCAAAAATCAAAAACAAAAGGCGGCCCTGAACAAGGCGAATAGAGAAAAACAATTACGCTGATCAGCTTTACCGCGGGAGAGCGAAAGGGGAAACATGCAATGGGAGCGCATGACCATGACCTACAAGCAACCGCAAACGTACAAGCTGGAGTTCAACGGTCGCTAAAACTTTCGCTCAGCAACCCGCTTGCACATTAAAAGTGCAACAATAACATATGAGCGAGGGCACATGCACGCGCTGCGAAAAGTTCATCGCACCGAAAACGAATCAGCCGCGCGTTTGCGCACAAAAGGGCAACAACAATTGTACACATGCGCCGTTGGTTACTCACCCACACTAATACAGATGCGTGTACACAAAGGGCACCGTTGGTTACTAACCAATATCAGTGCAGACGTGTGGACATACAAAACGGAAAAGGCAACAACAACTTGTGCAGGTGCAGTGAACAACATTACTAAATAGAGAGTACGAACACAAGGGGAGATAAAACGTCTGCGTTGGAGATGCGTACCCGAAGGGCAAATGAGAGCACTTTTGCCGGTGTGTAGGCGTACGCCCGAAGTTCGACACAAACTCAGCTCTTATACTAGTACTTAGACGTGCATTAGAATTTTGGAATTTTAGGAAACTGGCGAGGAGCGGCGGTCGTCGGCGTCCATAGTGGACCCCGACGACGAGGACACGATGCCGTTTCCGCCAGCGACACCCGAGCCGGACGTGATCGTCCTCCGTCCGACGAAGAAGAGGAGGAAGAGCGGCGCCAAGACGGAGGAGAGGCGCAGGGACAGGGCGAACGCCCGCAGATCACGCCAGCCACCGTGACCGCCACCTACGCGAGGGCCTTCGCAGACGGCCACTGGAGGCACAAGGCAACCCTGGTGTGTGTCTGGGAGGAGGAGGCGGTGTTGCCACCCACCTGGCAGCTGGAGGAGGAGCAACTTCACCACCACCCACGCCGCCGGAATGGAGACCCCCATTCCTACGCCAGACGTCGTGCCCCGAGGCAGCCGACCGACGCTCCAGCGACAAAGCTCGGCTCCGGAGGCTGGATGGCAGGAGCTGCCACCGTCGGCTTGGCCACCTGGCGTCAAGGCGATGGCCGATGCCCAGCCAGGACCTGGGCATGGGCAGGACTTGGTCCTGGCTGGGTGGCCAAGCCGGCGGGCGTCCAGGATCGTGTGGCAGGAGGGGCACCGCTATCGAGTGAAGACCTCGGTACGGGGCACGCGCGTCTTCCGCAAGGAGTAGCGGCCAAAAAAAAAATAAAATAAAATAAAATAATAAAATCTAGACATGACTGCTCTATTTTCATTTTAGGGTTTGTTTTCTCCTTTTAGGTTGGAATGTGGAAACTTTCCGCTGCCGAAGAAAGAGGGGAGTGTGAGGAGCCATTTCACCATGCACTTGTGAGCATGCACGTATAGGTATATTTGTGATTAAAACATATATATGTATGCATGTTCACGAACGGGCATACAAAATGCCCGTGAGCATGTTATATGCGCCCTCACAACAACTGGCATTCAGACCGAAATCCGTCCCTGATGCAGTTGCGGCGAATTCGCTCTCTTTCGCCCTCTCCCTTTCTAACGCAGGTGTTCAGCCATTTGAACGTGTCTGACACACATGTCCATCAGGACATGTGCCGTTAGTGTGAGGAGTATTGCGGGAGCAATACTGTTGTCCATACTCACACTGACGGCAGACAATGGCTGGCGCCAGCAAAAGGGCAGTGGAAAAGTACCAGGAAATCACGCCACCAGAAGATCACGCCACCGGGGTACAGTCCCGGCAAAAGGTGGCTAGCCGAGGCCTATAAAAGGAGCGCCGCACAAGGCAGGAGAGTTGGAATTAGATACGCGGCTGCGAAAGTGAACACGCTGTGAGAGTAAACACGCGAGGGTGTGTAAATTAAACAAGAGCGGCTGCGCGCATATACACAGTGCGAACATATGTGCGAGTGAAAGCCAGAGACACTCGTGAAAGTGCAAGGACATCGAGGTCCTGTAAACAGTTGTGAAGCGTATATCCTTGCCACGCTTGAATTGTGGCAACAGGCGATATTCGCAAGAAACCAGACGAAGCAAACGAGGCTTGGTCTGTGCTGAGCCAGAGAGTGACACGCGAATCCTGACTCACCAGAGTACTATTGGCGATCCTTGAGGAACAAGGAAACCACTAGTCCGGGTGAGCATCAGGAGTGCTGTACGAAATCTCTGGCGGGCAGACTGAGACCCGGGCTTGCGTAGCTAGCGGGCGGAGTGCCTGGGGCAGATTTTAGCGCACAGGAGCTCGCTTCCAACTGCCCAAGGACACCGATGTGTGGCGAGACGACACGGAACGGGCAGATTATAAATAAATAAACCCAACAGTGTAATCGCAAATAGAATAAGTCAATAAAGCAAGTTTTAATATATATGCACAGACTGTGTTGTTAATTGTTGCAAACGCAATATAAATTTGTTGCTCGAACCCTCAGCTCGACTGAGTTTTAGCCTAGCTAAAATACAACCTAGCAAATAGGTTCGTTACAATTGGAAGGGTGACGATATTTATAACTTTCTAAAAAAAATGTGACATTTCATGTTCGGAATTGGAGATAATTTCGTTTGATGCTATGCTGCTTAATGAAAAATTAGACTTAGTGAATGAAATTAATAGTATATCCTTGAGCATGAGAAACTGGAGTGGCTTGACTATAATGAAATGTCCGATTAAAAGGGCAGCTTGAAAGGTGTGAATTGCGGTCCTTATCGTCCACACTCCGACACATGGAGTTGAATCGGTTGGATCGGTTGAAAGTTGATGATAAGAAGCGTTTGGTGTCTGAACCGCATATCATAGAGACCGACAAGGAAGGTGTTGATGCTGGCAATGGTGCTGGAGATGGTGAAGTGGCACCCACATCCGAACCAGAAATCGCTAAGTATGGCGTGACGGAGGCCAAGGCTATTGAGCTGAAGAGGATGTCGTGTCTGGTGAAGACCACCGAGGAGAGTGCCCAGGTAGCAACAGATTCGGCCAATGGTGACCAGGCCACTGGCAAACTAGTCAGCGATTTCATGAACAGTGTGGAACGCGATGGCGCCATCACCGTCAAGGCACCCGCCTTCGGTGACAATCGCAAGTCCACATTGATCGATATGGGTGTCGTCCCGGTCGGCATTGTGTTCGATGATGATGCAGATCTGGTGAAGCTAGAGTTGAAGGCTGAGCGGCTCCAGGAACAGCCCGAGGAGAATTTGAAGTGCGAGCAGCATTCCGTGAAGACTTTTACTCGTCTATATTCCGGTGAGATACGTCAGATGCACGGCATGGAAAGAGAACGAGAGCGTCGCTCCGTCAGCGCAAGGCGCGCATCGAGGCCTACAAGAAGGCCCAAGCAGATCGGGAGGCCACCATGTAAGCTCTGTTCGGATATATAGATCCTGGTTACCCACAAAAATTATCTAATATCTGGTGAACTGGCGAATGAAGGGATCTTCATAATGCATAATAAAATTTTTGAGTGTTTAGATTCTTAGATAACTTCATAATCCTTGGATGCAGTTCGTTTGTTTTCTATGAGTCCTGCAGTTATCTGGCGTTGTCCTCTTCACGATATTCCTGCTCCTGCTCAGCGTAAATACAAAAACTCACACATATATAATTTTTATCAATCTTTATTTCTGTTGTTTTTTCTTTTATAAGCTTTTTCTTTATTTTTTATTTTTTTTTGTTTGATTTTGTTTGTTGTTTTGTTGTTTGCGTTCATATGCCCGTTTCTTGTTTCATGTTTATTTTTATTGGGTTTTTTGTTGGTTTTGCTTCAAAACATGTACAACGTGTAAGCACTAAAGGAAAAATATGTGTAAGTTGTTAATGCATTTTCATTAATAGTAGGAATTTGATTCTCCTCTCTCTCTCTCCCTCTATACCTAGCGCTCTCTCTCTCTCTCTCTCTCTCTCTCTCTCTGTCTCTCTCTTTTACATTAACTGAGGATGAAGGAAGAAAAAGTAAGTGACGCTATTATCGTTGGAAGATATACAATCGGTGTTGTTCTTGGCTATGGATTGCGCATAAATAGATCTGTCTGTGTCTGTCCATGTGTGCATATGCCACTCACTCACGCACAAAATCAGAAGAGCTAATTGGAAGTACATACATATACTTAATACTTATTACATATATAAGCATAAATAATATATATGGATTGACTGATATATGTATGTGTATATATAACAAGCAAATCCGAGGCTTTGATTATTGACAATCTACGTCCATTCTGAGCCTAATTTAGGAAAATAAATATTTTGTTCTCTGTATACATATATATATACCGGTACGGAAGTGAAAGTTATCGCGAGTTAGTGAAAGTGATTTAACCACTCCGCAAATACAAATATAATTCCGCGAAACAGGACAGTATCAAAAATTGCCAAATTCTATCAAAAGCGCCTCAAGTAGCCGCAGATACGAAAAATATCAGTGCCAGTTCTATCAAAAGCGAGTCAAGTAGCCGTAGATACGAACAATACAGTTTGATCAAAAGCGCCTCAAGCAGCCGCAGATCCAAACCCAAAAAAGTTTCACAATATATCCGTACCGGTGCCACAACAACACCGCCGACAACCCTGTAGTGTCCGTCCGCAGGGTACCGTGAGTGAAGTATCCAGAGGAACCTGAGTCACCCATCTCGACTCGAAATCATCGTGGGACAAAAATTGTCAATTCTAAAGGATCGTCGGGGGAGATTCGCCGGAATGCTGATTATCCTGTAAGCATAGCGCCTCAAGTAACTAAGAAAAAATCTAAGATTCGAAAATAGAAAAACTAATAATAATAAAATAAAAAAATATATATAAAAAAATAAATAAATAAGAAAAATTTTAATTAAGATTAAAAAATAAAAAATAAATAAATAAAAATTAAGGTAAAGCTAAATATGAAGAAAAGTAATTAAAAAGAGAATCATGAGCATAGAGGAATTACATGCACCAGCTCGTAAAAATATTAAACGCCGATGATCATTGGCAAGCAGAATTAGTAGAAATGCGACAATACTCATCATCGAATAAAGGATATAAATTTCTTTTGACAGTTATTGATACGTTTTCGAAATATGCATTGAAAACAAAATCTGCGAAAGAAGTTGATCGCGCGTTCTCGGGTATTTTTCAGGAAAATCGAATTCCAAAGAATTTACAGACTGATAATGGAAAAGAATTTTTTAATACAGACTAAGATTTCGTGTAGAAAACATAACATCAATACATAACACTCAACTTTTAATGGTCTTAAGGCGTCAATTGTTGAGCGTTTTAATAGAACGCTTAAGGAGATGATGGGGAGAGGATTTAGTTATAATGGAAAATATTGTTGGATTACAATTTATAAACAATTGATAAATGAGTACAATCGAAAACACCATAGAACAATTCAAATGAGACCTGTTGATGTTAATTCGTTAAATGAGAACAATTTATTGAATACTGCCTACAATCGTATTAAAATCTTCAATGGCAGCAAATTTCATGTTGGAAATTATGTGCGTATTAGCAAGCATAAACATACATTTGAAAAGGGGTATACACCGAACTGGACAACCGAAATTATTAAAATAAATCAAATACAAAATACCAATCCAACTACATACATACTGGAAGACTCAAGGTGCAGTTCTGAAAGAAGGTTTCTATAATGAACAGTTGAGGAAAACAAAATTTGAAATACGTACTTAATTGAAAAGATAATAAGGCGTCGAAATGACAAAGTTTTAGTTAAATAAGACAATTGAATTTCTTTCATTTCATGTAACAACTCTAAAATCACTTCCAACTGATAGTAAGTGCATGCGTGTGGGTGTGTATATTAGAAGCTGCGTACACGTCTCATCTTACAACTTATTAATGTCGGCACTTAGCTGTTGCTTCTCATGGTTGGGCATGGGCTTAACTGTGCCCTTCTTCTCGGCGCCAACAGCTGGCATTATTGCCATTGTTCTCGGTGCGTCTGGCATTTGTGGTGCCTCCACTAGTTGTGGCAGCCGCTGTTGCATTTGCAGCGATAGCCACTGCATTCGCAGCATTGGCCCCTACCTGCTCCACTGCCGCAGGCATTGACGTTCGCATTACCCTTGCCTCCACCTCTGTCCCTGGCTTTTAGCACCTTTGCTGGTGCCACCAGAGCCGCCAGCTCTGGCCGCAACCCCAGCTGCGAGGGAGCTCGCCAGTGCATTAGCGGGCGCTTTACCACCCCCAGCTGAAATACCCACGCCCGGATTAACGCCTGCATAACCGCCGGCACCCGCTCTTCCGTCAAGAGAAGGTACAGGCTTGAGGAAAGGCCAGGCGTTGCCGCGCGGATACCCTACCGAGCCCTGCAAAGTAAAAATAATAATAAGCAAAAGCTGACAGAAAATATTGAATTATTAAGTTAAGCGACCGACCGATAACTACGGTAGTTATATAAATTATGTAGTTAGATCGTACTAATGGTTAATTGAACAGGAGGCAAATATGGATATTTAAAGAACAATAGAAGCGGACATGGCCATATGGACTTGGCTATTAACGCCGAACTAGGTTCTAGATACTTTATCGGGTCGATCAAATCTGTAATTTTATTATAAGAGCCTTGGCAGTAGCAGTTGAAAACGATGCGAAAGACTCGGAAAAGAAAGCACGAAAACCACGTGGAGCGATAAAGCGATAAAGCGATAAAGCGATAAAGGAGAAACTTTTGATATGGCTCAGATATGGCTCTTATCTTCCTGGCAATTACCTGACGACTCGATTCCTGCCTCATTGCTGTTTTGGCCACCTTGGCCATTTGCGATTCAAATGCATTCGCGTCCGCAATTCGTTTGACGCCCTTCTGCATTTGGACGGGCTGGACGGCATTTGGACCCATACTATTCAGAGTTGGCTGGATGGCCATTATGGGATCACCATTCAATGCTGCCACTGCCGCTGCCAGCACTTTTGGAGCTGCTACTGATGCTGATGCTGCTGCATGGACTTGGGCTGCCGCTGCTGCTACCGCCACGAGCTTTTGTGCCCTGGAGGATTCTGACGTTCTTCCTGTCTGTGTTGCTGTTTTTGCTGTTGTTGCTGCCAGTGTTAAGTTCTTACTCCTGGTGCTGATGCTGTTGCTGCTATTCCTGCTATTATTTGTGCTTTGGACGGCTGCCGTCGCTGCCATCGCTGTCGCCGTAGGTGCTACTCTTTTAGGGGCGGTCGGTGTGCGTTGATTTTTGTTGCCCCGCTTGACCGCGACGGACCCCAGTTCGAGCTCCTCCTTGGGCATATCTTTGATTGCCTGCAGAAAAACATTCTCGAGCGCTTTGGCCATAATGATAACATCCTCGGTGGGCTTATTGTACAGGGAACAATTGGTGAATATCATGTTTATATCGGCGACAGCCTCCGTAACGGACCAATAGTAATTGTTCACCAATCGCTTCTTAATCGTAGCCAAGTCCATTGGCTGTTTAATGATATCATGGTAGTCGGGCAGCTTCAGTTTTTTCGAATTGACCTGCTGTTGGAAGGGATACGCATAAGGATGGTTCCACAAGGACTTCATAACCGTTTTTAAGATATATTCCAGTTTGTACGGCGTCCCGGTCGATCCAACCGCGGTAGAGTCGGTGGCGTGACGACGCCATTGACTGGTATGTTGGATGCCATTGTTCTTTTGTTTTATATTATATGGAGATATATGGATATATATATTTATATATATTATTATTTTTAAAAATCAAATAATTTTTTCGAGCGCTTCGGGTGCTTATTTTGCCCCAAAAACCAAAGCCAACCACAAACCTCAAACCACAACTTCAATAATGTCAGACACAAGCCCGGGGCTTTCTCGTCCTCAGCAAATTATTGTCAACTGTGAATTGATTTTTGGTTGCTTTTAGTTTGTTCCTTTTCGCAATGTTTGATTTACCATTTATCAGCTGCACCTTTTTCTCTTCTATAATTTAATACAATTATATAATATTATATGTTTTTGCTCTTGAGACTGCAACACAGAACAGAAGTCAGAAACATGCGTAAGAAAAAAACTAAATCCGCTCAAAATAATAATAAGCAAATAATTTTATCAATTGACATTTGTGACAAGCAGATGACAACTAAGGGAAATTTCTATGTTAACGTTTACATCAAAATAACATTTTGCAATTTTAAAAAATCTGATGGCTTATTTGACTTTGCTGTCAATATCCAATATAAGCATGAATGTAAATGTAAACAACGCTTTTCAGTTTTGCTTATTGATTATCGATAAGTCGAGTCGAAGAAGCTTTTTGGCAAGAAGAATTGTTTTACGGTATTTGGTCAAAAGAATAATATTCGCTGAGCAATTATTTCATTTCACTCTTGGGATATATAGATTCTGGTTACCCGCAAAAATGATCTAATATCTGCTGAACTGGCGAATGAAGGGATCTTCATAATGCATAATAACATTTTTGAGTGTTTCGATTCTAAGATGACTTCATAATCCTTGAATGCAGTTCGTTTGTTTTCTCTGAGTCCTACAGGTATCTGGCTTTGTCCTCTTCACGATATTCCTGCTCCTGCTCAGCGTAATGTTTGATTTTGTTTGTTGTTTTGTTGTTTGCGTTCATAGGCCCGTTTCTTGTTTCATGTTTAATTTTATTGGGTTTTTTGTTGGTTTTGCTTCAAAACATGTACTAAGTGCACGCATTAAAGGTAAAATATGTGTAAGTTGTTAATGCATTTTCATTAATAGTAGGATTACTAAAAATTGTTAAATTGTTATATTGCATATCTGAATTTTACACTCGTAAATACGTACTACTACTACTACGGGCCTAGCATCGGGGCTAGATTAACAACAGCTTCATTCTCGCTTCTCGATTCTTATGTTCCACTTTGCGTCTGTTTTAGTTCAGTTTAGTAAGCTTACATTTTAGTGTTGTGTCCCTTTCAATATTATTGTTATTAACTATTATGTGTTCTATGCATTTGTATAAGGCTAAATCGTTTACTAAACGCACTTAAACAAGCAAAAATAAAAATTTAACAAGCAGCAGAAGTACAGTGCACTCAAAACACTTACAGATATATGTTTTGTGTAATCCTAGACGACCTTGCCTAACACTACAACTAATTTTTACTAACGATGTGTAAATTTGATTCTCCTCTCCCTCTCCCTCTATCTCTCGCGCTCTCTCTCTCTCTGTCTCTCTCTTTTACATTAACTGAGGATGAAGGAAGAAAAAGTAAGGAACGCTATTATCGTTGGAAGATATAAAATCGGTGTTGTTCTTGGCTATGGATTGCGCATAAATAGATCTGTCTGTGTCTGTCCATGTGTGGAATATACATATACATATATATATATATATATACATACATATATGTATATACCGGTAAAAGTGAAAGTTATCACGACTTAGTGAAAGTGATTTAACAACTACCCCAAATACAAACATAACTCCCGCGAAACAGGACGGTATCAAAAATTGCCAAGTTCTATCAAAAGCGCCTCAAGTAGCCGCAGATACGAACAAAATCAGTGCAAGTCTATCAAAAGCGCCTCAAGTAGCCGCAGATACGAACAAGCCAGTGCCAGTTCTATCAAAAGCGAGTCAAGTAGCCGTAGAAACGAACAATACAGTTTGATCAAAAGCGCCTCAAGCAGCCGCAGATCCAAACCCAAAAAAGTTTCAAAATATATCCGTACCGGTGCCACAACAACACCGCCGACAACCCTGTAGTGTCCGTCCGCAGGGTACCGTGAGTGAAGTATCCAGAGGAACCTGAGTCACCCATCTCGACTCGAAATCATCGTGGGACAAAAATTGTCAATTCTAAAGGATCGTCGGGGGAGATTCGCCGGAATGCTGATTATCCTGTGGCATAGCGCCCTCAGTAACTAAGAAAAAATCTAAGATTCGAAGATAGAAAACCTAATAATAATAAAATAAAAAAATATATATAAAAAAATAAATAAATAAGAAAAATTTTAATTAAGATTAAAAAATAAAAAAAATAAATAAATAAAAATTAAGTTAAAGCTAAATATGAAGAAAAGTAATTAAAAAGAGAATCATGAGCAGGAGGAATTTAATAGAGGAATTACATGCACCAGCTCGTAAAAATTTTAAACTCCGATGATCATTGGCAAGCACAATTAGTAGAAATACGACAATACTCATCATCGAATAAAGGATATAAATTTCTATTGACAGTTATTGATACGTTTTCGAAATATGCATGGGGACAAGCATTGAAAACAAAATCTGCGAAAGAAGTTGATCGCGCATTCTCGGGTATTTTTAAGGAAAATCGAATTCCAAAGAATTTACAGACCGATAATGGAAAAGAATTTTTTAATACAGACTTTAAGATTTTGTGTAGAAAACATAACATCAATCATTACTCAACTTTTAGTGGTCTTAAGGCGTCAATTGTTGAGCGTTTTAATAGAACGCTTAAGGAGATGATGTGGAGAGAATTTAGTTATAATGGAAAATATTGTTGGATTACAATTTATAAACTATTGATAAATGAGTACAATCGAAAACACCATAGAACAATTCAAATGAGACCTGTTGATGTTAATTCGTTAAATGAGAACAATTTATTGAATACTGCCTACAATCGTATTAAAATCTTCAATGGCAGCAAATTTCATGTTGGAAATTATGTGCGTATTAGCAAGCATAAACATACATTTGAAAAGGGGTATACACCGAACTGGACAACCGAAATTTTTAAAATAAATCAAATACAAAATAACAATCCAACTACATACATATTGGAAGACTATCAAGGTGCAGTTCTGAAAGAAGGTTTCTATAATGAAGAGTTGAGGAAAACAAAATTTGCAAACACGTACTTTATTGAAAAGATAATAAGGCGTCGAAATGATAGAGTTTTAGTTAAATAAGACAATTGAATTTCTATCATTTCATGTCACATTTGTGGATATTTTCAACAGAGCAACTCTAAAATCACTTCCAACTGATAGTAAGTGCATGCGTGTGGGTGTGTAGATTAGAAGCTGCGTACACGTCTCACCTGACAACTTATTAATGTCGGCACTTAGCTGTTGCTTCTCATGGTTGGGCTTGGCTGTGCCCTTCTTCTCGGCGCCAACAGCTGGCATTATTGCCATTGTGGTGCCTCCACTAATTGTGGCAGCCGCTGTTGCATTTGCAGCGATAGCCACTGCATTCACAGAATTGACGTTCGCATTGCCCTTGCCTCCACGCTGTCCCTGGCTTTTAGCACCTTTGCTGGTACCACCAGAGCTGCCAGCTCTGGCCGCAACCCCAGCTGCGAGGGAGCTCGCCAGTGCATTAGCGAGCGCTTTACCACCCCCAGCTGAAATACCCACGCCCGGATTAACGCCTGCATAACCGCCGGCACCCGCTCTTCCGGCAAGAGAAGGTACAGGCTTGAGGAAAGGCCAGGCGTGCCGCGCGGTTACCCTACCGAGCCCTGCAAAGTAAAAATAATAATAAGCAAAAGCTGACAGAAAATATTGAATTATTAAGTTAAGCGACCGACCGATAACAATGGTAGTTATATAAATGATGTAGTAGTTAGATCGTACTAATGGTTAATTTAACAGGAAACAAGTATGGATATTTAAAGAACAATAGAAGCGGACATGGCCATGTGGACTTGGCTATTAACGCCGAACTAGGTTCTAGAATCGGGTCGATCAAATCTGTAATTTTATTATAAGAGCCTTGGCAGTAGCAGTTGAAAACGATGCGAAATACTCGGAAAAGAAAGCACGAAAACCACGTGGAGCGATAAAGCGATAAAGCGATAAAGGAGAAACTTTTGATATGGCTCAGATATGGCTCTTATCTTCCTGGCAATTACCTGACGACTCGATTCCTGCCTCATTGCTGTTTTGGCCACCTTGGCCATGTGCGATTCAAATGCATTCGCGTCCGCAATTCGTTTGACGCCCTTCTGCATTTGGACGGGCTGGACGGCATTTGGGCCCATACTATTCAGAGTCGGCTGGATGGCCATTATGGGATCACCATTCAATGCTGCCACTGCCGCTGCCAGCACTTTTGCAGCTGCTACTGATGCTGATGCTGCTGCATGGACTTGGGCTGCCGCTGCTACTACCGCCACTAGCTTTTGTGCCCTGGAGGATTCTGACGCTCTTCCTGTCGTTGTTGCTATTGCTGTTCTTGCTGTTGTTGCTGCCAGTGTTAAGTTCTTACTCCTGGTGCTGATGCTGTTGCTGCTATTCCTGCTATTATTTGTGCTTTGGACGGCTGCCGTCGCTGCCATCGCTGTCGCCGTAGGTGCTACTCTTTTAGGGCGGTCGGTGTGCGTTGATTTTTGTTGCCCCGCTTGACCGCGACGGACCCGAGTTCGAGCTCCTCCTTGGACATATCTTTGATTGCCTGCAGAAAAACATTCTCGAGCGCTTTGGCCATAATGATAACATCCTCGGTGGGCTTATTGTACAGGGAACAATTGGTGAATATCATGTTTATATCGGCGACAGCCTCCGTAGCGGACCAATCGTAATTGTTCGCCAATCGCTTCTTAATCGTAGCCAAGTCCATTGGCTGTTTAATGATATCATGGTAGTCGGGCAGCTTCAGTTTTTTCGAATTGACCGGCTGTTGGAAGGGATACGCATAATGATGGTTCCACAAGGACTTCATAACCGTTTTTAAAATATATTCCAGTTGATTTGTACGGCGTCCACAGTCGGTGGTTGGACGACGCCATTGACTGGTTTGTTGGATGCCATTGTTCTTTTGTTCTATATTATATGGAGATATATGGATATATATATTTATATTATTATTTTTAAAAATCAAATAATTTTTTCGAGCGCTTCGGGTGCTTATTTTGCCCAAAAACCAAAGCCAACCACAAACCTCAAACCACAACTTCAATAATGTCAGACACAAGCCCGGCTTTCTCGTCCTCAGCAAATTATTGTCAACTGTGAATTGATATTTGGTTGCTTTTAGTTTGTTCCTTTTCGCAATGTTTGATTTACCATTTATCAGCTGCACCTTTTTCTCTTCTATAATTTAATACAATTATATAATATTATATATTTTTGCTCTTGAGACTGCAACACAGAACAGAAGTCAGAAACATGCGTAAGAAAAAAACTAAATCCGCTCACAAGCAAATAATTTTATCAACTGACATTTGTGACAAGCTAAGGGAAATTTCTATGTTAACGTTTACATCAAAGTAACATTTTGCAATTTTAAAAAATCTGATGGCTTATTTGACTTTGCTGTCAATGTCCAATATAAGCATGAATGTAAATGTAAACAACGCTTTGCAGTTTTGCTTATTGATTATCGCTAAGTCGAGTCGAAGAAGCTTTTTGGCGAGAATTGCGTTTTACGGTAATTGGTCAAAAGAATAATATTTGCTGAGCATTTATTTAATTTCACTCATGGGATATATAGATCCTGGTTACCCACAAAAATGATCTAATATCTGCTGAACTGGCGAATGAAGGGATCTTCATAATGCATAACATTTTTGAGTGTTTAGATTTTAAGATGACTTCATAATCCTTGAATGCAGTTCGTTTGTTTTCTCTGAGTCCTGCAGGTATCTATCCTGCTAAGCGTAAATACAAAAACTCACACATATATAATTTTCATCAATCTATTTCTGTTTTATTTTTTTTTTATAAGCTTTTACTTTATTTTTTTTTTTTTTTTTTGATTTTGTTTGTTGTTTTATTGTTTGCGTTCGTAGGCCCATTTCTCGTTTCATGTTTAATTTTATTGGGTTTTTTGTTGGTTTTGCTACAAAACATTTACTAAGTGTACGCATTAAAGGTTTACTAAAATTTTTAAATTGTTATATTGCATATCTGAATTTTACACTCGTAAATACGTACTACTACTACTACGGGCCTAGCATCGGGGTTAGATTAACAACAGCTTCATTCTCCCTTCTCGATTCTTATGTTACACTTTGCGTCTGTTTTAGTTCAGTTTAGTAAGTTTACATTTTAGTGTTGTGTCCTTTCAATATTATTGTTATTAACTATTATGTGTTCTATGCATTTGTATAAGGCTAAATCGTTTACTAATCGCACTTAAACAATCAAAAATAAAAATTTAACAAGCAGCAGAAGTACAGTGCACTCAAAACACTTACAGATATATGCTTTGTGTAATCCTAGACGACCTTGCCTAACACTACAACTAATTTTTACTAACGATGTGTAAATTTGATTCTCCTCTTCCTCTACCTCTATCTCTCGCGCTATCTCTCTCTGTCTCTCTCTTTTACATTAACTGAGGATGGAGGAAGAAAAAGTAAGGAACGCTATTATCGTTGGAAGATATACAATCGGTGTTGTTCTTGGCTATGGATTGCGCATAAATAGATCTGTCTGTGTCTGTCCATGTGTGGAGTATACATATACATATATATATATATATATATATATATACATACATATATGTATATACCGGTACGGAAGTGAAAGTTATCACGACTTAGTGAAAGTGATTTAACCACTCCGCAAATACAAACATAACTCCGCGAAACAGGACGGTATCAAAAATTGCCAAGTTCTATCAAAAGCGCCTCAAGTAGCCGCAGATACGAACAAAATCAGTGCAAGTTCTATCAAAAGCGCCTCAAGTAGCCGCAGATACGAACAAGACCAGTGCCAGTTCTATCAAAAGCGAGTCAAGTAGCCGTAGAAACGAACAATACAGTTTGATCAAAAGCGCCTCAAGCAGCCGCAGATCCAAACCCCCACAACAACACCGCCGACAACCCTGTAGTGTCCGTCCGCTGGGTACCGTGAGTGAAGTATCCAGAGGAACCTGAGTCACCCATCTCGACTCGAAATCATCGTGGGACAAAAATTGTCAATTCTAAAGGATCGTCAGGGGAGATTCGCCGGAATGCTGATTATCCTGTAAGCATAGCGCCTCAAGTAACTAAGAAAAAATCTAAGATTCGAAGATAGAAAAACTAATAATAATAAAATAAAAAAATATATATATAAAAATAAATAAATAAGAAAAATTTTAATTAAGATTAAAAAATAAAAAATAAATAAATAAAAATTAAGGTAAAGCTAAATATGAAGAAAAGTAATTAAAAAGAGAATCATGAGCAGGAGGAATTTAATAGAGGAATTACATGCACCAGCTCGTAAAAATTTTAAACTCCGATGATCATTGGCAAGCACAATTAGTAGAAATACGACAATACTCATCATCGAATAAAGGATATAAATTTCTATTGACAGTTATTGATACGGTTTCGAAATATGCATGGGGACAAGCATTGAAAACAAAATCTGCGAAAGAAGTTGATCGCGCATTCTCGGGTATTTTTAAGGAAAATCGAATTCCAAAGAATTTACAGACCGATAATGGAAAAGAATTTTTTAATACAGACTTTAAGATTTTGTGTAGAAAACATAACATCAATCATTACTCAACTTTTAGTGGTCTTAAGGCGTCAATTGTTGAGCGTTTTAATAGAACGCTTAAGGAGATGATGTGGAGAGAATTTAGTTATAATGGAAAATATTGTTGGATTACAATTTATAAACAATTGATAAATGAGTACAATCGAAAACACCATAGAACAATTCAAATGAGACCTGTTGATGTTAATTCGTTAAATGAGAACAATTTATTGAATACTGCCTACAATCGTATTAAAATCTTCAATGGCAGCAAATTTCATGTTGGAGATTATGTGCGTATTAGGAAGCATAAACATACATTTGAAAAGGGGTATACACCGAACTGGCAACCGAAATTATTAAAATAAATCAAATACAAAATACCAATCCAACTACATACATACTGGAAGACTATCAAGGTGCAGTTCTGAAAGAAGGTTTCTATAATGAAGAGTTGAGGAAAACAAAATTTGCAAACACGTACTTTATTGAAAAGATAATAAGGCGTCGAAATGATAGAGTTTTAGTTAAATAAGACAATTGAATTTCTATCATTTCATGTCACATTTGTGGATATTTTCAACAGAGCAACTCTAAAATCATAGCCACTGCATTCGCAGCATTGACGTTCGCATTGCCCTTGCCTGCACGCTGTCCCTGGCTTTTAGCACCTTTGCTGGTGCCACCAGAGCCGCCAGCTCTGGCCGCAACCCCAGCTGCGAGGGAGCTCGCCAGTGCATTAGCGGGCGCTTTACCACCCCCAGCTGAAATTCCCACGCCCGGATTAACGCCTGCATAACCGCCGGCACCCGCTCTTCCGGCAAGAGAAGGTACAGGCTTGAGGAAAGGCCAGGCGTTGCCGCGCGGATACCCTACCGAGCCCTGCAAAGTAAAAATAATAATAAGCAAAAGCTGACAGAAAATATTGAATTATTAAGTTAAGCGACCGACCGATAACAATGGTAGTTATATAAATGATGTAGTAGTTAGATCGTACTAATGGTTAATTTAACAGGAAACAAATATGGATATTTAAAGAACAATAGAAGCGGACATGGCCATATGGACTTGGCTATTAACGCCGAACTAGATTCTAGAATATATGCACTTTATCGGGTCGATCAAATCTGTAATTTTATTATTAGAGCCTTGGCAGTAGCAGTTGAAACGATGCGAAAGACTCGGAAAAGAAAGCACGAAAACCACGTGGTGCGATAAAGCGATAAAGGAGAAACTTTTGATATGGCTCAGATATGGCTCTTATCTTCTTGGCAATTACCTGACGACTCGATTCCTGCCTCATTGCTGTTTTGGCCACCTTGGCCATGTGCGATTCAAATGCATTCGCGTCCGCAATTCGTTTGACGCCCTTCTGCATTTGGACGGGCTGGAAGGCATTTGGGCCCATACTATTCAGAGTCGGCTGGATGGCCATTATGGGATCACCATTCAATGCTGCCACTGCCGCTGCCAGCACTTTTGCAGCTGCTACTGATGCTGATGCTGCTGCATGGACTTGGGCTGCCGCTGCTGCTACCGCCACTAGCTTTTGTGCCCTGGAGGATTCTGACGCTCTTCCTGTCGTTGTTGCTGTTGCTGTTTTTGCTGTTGTTGCTGTTGCTGTTGCCAGTGTTAAATTCTTACTCCTGGTGCTGCTGCTGTTGCTGCTATTCCTGCTATTATTTGTGCTTTGGACGGCTGCCGTCGCTGCCATCGCTGTCGCCGCAGGTGCTACTCTTTTAGGGGCGGTCGGTGTGCGTTGATTTTTGTTGCCCCGCTTGACCGCGACGGACCCCAGCTCGAGCTCCTCCTTGGGCATATCTTTGATTGCCTGCAGAAAAACATTCTCGAGCGCTTTGGCCATAATGATAACATCCTCGGTGGGCTTATTGTACAGGGAACAATTGGTGAATATCATGTTTATATCGGCGACAGCCTCCGTAACGGACCAATCGTAATTGTTCGCCAATCGCTTCTTAATCGTAGCCAAGTCTGTTGAAAATTATGTTAATTTACATTCAATGCAACCGTGCATCCATATATATGTTAGGTCCCTTATAAATGAATATCAATACTGTTGACTAACAGCATCGAAACAGTCTTAAAATAAACTTTGGTTGAGTACACAACGCTGGTGGTACTTCGATTTATTTTATTATTCAGGCATTCCCTGACGCGGGGAAACTTCGTTCTAACAGGTTATGGGCCCAGAGCACGTGGCCCGATAATATTGGTTAAAGTTTATTGACTCGATATCTAGAGTTACGAACTCGGATGTGTTAAAAAGAAAAAATCGGCAGTTGCGTTTATGTAAATTTAAATTGCGTCGCAGAAATAGAAAAATGAGTGCATTGTACCAAATTGAGAAGCTTGAAGAAAAGAATTATGATTCTTGGAGCATACAGATGCGAAGCGTGTTGGTGCATGCGGATCTATGGGAAGTTGCGTCGGGGGATTTACTGAAGTCTGATGCGGGCGAAAATATTAACTGGAGTGCGCTGGATCGTAAGGCATTGGCAACGATCACGCTAAGTGTTAAGGCATCGCAGTTGGGATACATCAAGAATTGCATAACATCGCAGGAGGCATGGACTAAGTTGCGCAAAGTTCATCAGCCAAGCGGGCCGGTTCGTAAAGTCTCGCTATACAAAAAGTTGCTCAATTCACGCATGGCGGAGGGGCAAAGCATGGCTAGCTATTTGATCACATTTAATGAAATCGTGGATCAGCTTGCCGGAGTTGGAATAGCAATAGTTGACGAGCTCAAGGTCATTATTTTGCTTTCTTCCAGATTTTTATGAGAATTTCGTTGTCGCCATCGAGACGCGCGACAGTCTTCCAACATTTGAAATTCTCTGTATAAAGTTGAAGGAAGAAGGCGAGAGAAAAGAGAGCGCAGAAAAGCACAGCAATGTCGCGCAGGCCTTTTCAGTTAGACAGAGGCATAGCGCTAGTTCGAAGGTCACTACAAAGAAGAAACTGAAAAATTTTGCCAGTTACAACTGCGGTGAAAGAGGGCATATCAAGGCGAATTGTCGCAAAATAATTGCCAAAAATTATGAAATAAAGAGCGGACAGCAAAATTGCAGCTTACTGAACGCATTGGATGCAAGCAGTTTTAAGAAATTCGGCTGATGCTTGGACAGTGGAGCAACAAGTCATATGTGTTGTGATAAACAAATGTTTTCAAATTTTGAGGCGCATACCGAAACGATCGGTTTGGCGGACGCCGGCTTCTTGCAAGCAGAAGGCAGAGGCGCAGTTAAATTGAAAACGGATTTGTGTACACTGGTCTTAGGTAACGTATTGTACGTGCCAAAGTTGACAGGCAATTTCATGTCTGTGGGTCAAGCCGTAGCAACGAAATGCATTGTACATTTTGATGCAACAAGTGCAAGAGTCTTTAAGGCGGCGAATGTATACTCGAGGCCAAACGAGTAGGAAATCTGTATACGTTTGAAAGTCATCGTAATAGATGTTATGCTGCTGTTAAGTCAGACAGCTAGTTGTGGCGTAACAGATATGGTCACCTGAATTATGATAGTTTGCGTGAAATGGCAAACAAGGCGCTGGTACGAGGAATGGAAAATGTTGACGTGTTGCAACGGGTGTCGTGCAAGACATGCATGTTGAATAAGGTTCACGTGCAGCCATTTCCAGGATCAACAGAAAGCCGAGCACAAGAACTTCTGGAACTAGTGCACACTGATGTGTGTGGCCCTTTCGAAGCAAAGTCTCTTGGCGGCTCTAAGTATTTCCTTACGTTCATTGATGACAAATCAAGGCGGATTTTTGTGTATTTCCTCAAAGGAAAAGACGAGGTTTTTCACAAGTTCGTGGAGTACAAAAATCTGGTAGAGCGTCGAACAGGAAAGATGATCAAGTGTATTCGCAGCGACAACGGGCGTGAATACATAAACAAAACCTTCAACGAGTATTTGAAAAACAATGGAATTACACGGCAATTGACGGTGGCGTACACTCCACAACAAAACGGTGTGGCAGAACGAGCTAATCGTACACTTGTGGAGATGGCTAGATGCTTATTGGAGCAGTCAGGATTGGATCAGTCATTGTGGGCAGAGGCAGTAAACACAGCGGTGTATTTACGTAATCGTGCAGTCACAAAGGCCCTGATCGAGATGACACCAATGGAAGCGTGGACTGGTAAGAAACCAACGATAAGCCATCTTAAAGTTTTTGGTTCCGTTGCAGTGGCACTGGACAAGGGTCATCACAAGGGCAAGTTTAAGCCCAAGGCGAAAGAATACCGCATGGTCGGTTACTCAATGCAGGCAAAAGGCTATCGGCTCTACGATGCAGAATCCAAGACAGTGGTCGACAAACGAGATGTTCTCTTTGACGAGGTCAGCTGCTTGGAGCAGGCAAAGGGCGAAGCGGTAACATTTGATATATCAAATGTAGGGCATCGAGTTGAGCAAGCTGACGAAGAGGATGATGATGGGGAAGACATCACATATCGCTCATATGCAACTGATGAAAGTAGTGCGGATGACAAAAAGCTGGAGGAAGAGCAGATCCCACGAATTGGACCTGGAAGACCGAAATTGCTAAGGACGGGCAGACCTGGTCGTCCCAGGAAACAATTTAATATACTCAGTGCAATTACAAGTGATGTACCCATTCCAACAACCTACGAGGAGGCAACGCGCGGTTCACATGTTTCGTTTTGGCAAGAAGCGATGCAAAAGGAGTATGAGACATTGATTACGAATCAAACCTGGCAGCTGGCAGATTTACCGAAAGGTCATCGTGCAATTGGCTGCAAGTGGGTCTACAGTTTGAAACGAGATGCTCACGGAAAAATATAGCGGTTCAAGGCACGACTGGTGGCAAAAGGATGCGCACAGCAGTATGATATTAACTACGCCGAAACGTTTTTCACCGGTTTGCAGGCTGGAGAGCGTGCGATTTATATTGGCGTTAGCAGCAGAGTTGCAGTTATACCTACATCAATTGGACGTTTGTACTGCGTATCTGAACAGCGATCTAAGAGAAACTGTTTATACGAAGCAACCACAAGGATATGCTGAAGGCAATCAGACGGACAAAGTGTTGCTGCTAAAAAAGGCGATATATGGATTGAAGCAATCTGGAAGGGAGTGGAACTCTAAGCTCGACAGCGTTTTGCGTAAAATTGGTTTCAGTGCATGCGACAATGAGCCATGCCATTATAAACGAAAGGGAGATAATTTGGCATTAATCCTAGTTTACGTTGATGATCTCCTTATAGCTTGTCAATCGCAATCGGACTTAGTCAGCATTAGATCTGATTTTATGAAGTCATTTGAATGCGTTGACAAGGGGCCAATAGAACTGTTTCTTGGCATGGAAATTCAACGTGAGGGTGAACTTGGAGAGATCACTCTGGGCCATACGCAATACATCAAGGATCTTTTGCGTAACCATGGTATGGAAAGTTGCAGACCAGCAGCGACGCCATTGGATGCTGGGTATCCGACGGCTTGCAACGGAAGCCAATGTCAAAATGTGGATAAGATATCGTACCAAGCACAAGTGGGTGAGCTAATGCGGCTGGCTCTTACAACAAGACAGGATATTTTGCACTCGGTTGCAAAATTGGCTCAACGGAACATGGATCCGCACAGCGAACACCTTGCAGGCGTGAAGCATGTCCTGCGATATTTAGCGTCTACAATGGAGCTAAAAATACACTACAGAAAGTGTGGAAAGGCTTTCGAAGGTTTTGCTGATGCCGATTGGGCTGGCGATCAGGTCGATCGTAAATCGTATACTGGCTACGTATACTTTCTTGCTGGCGGTACATCATGGTAGAACTAAGCACATAGATATAAGATATCATTTTGTTCGTGAAGCTGTAAATGAGGGTTATATTGTCTTGAAATATGTTCCTTCAAATGCCATGATAGCAGACATGTTAACTAAGAACTTGTCTAAAAGGAAACATAATGAATTAAGGAACATGTTAAATTTGAATTGATATTTTGTAAGCATGTTTGCATTGTGGAAGGGTGTTGAAAATTATGTTAATTTACATTCAATGCAACCGTGCATCCATATATATGTTAGGTCCCTTATTAATGAATATCAATACTGTTGACTAACAGCATCGAAAGTCTTAAAATAAACTTTGGTTGAGTACACAACGCTGGTGGTACTTCGATTTATTTTATTATTCAGGCATTCCCTGACGCGGGGAAACTTCGTTCTAACAAAGTCCATTGGCTGTTTAAAGATATCATGGTAGTCGGGCAGCTTCAGTTTTTCCGCATTGACCGGCTGTTGGAAGGGATACGCATAATGATGGTTCCACAAGGACTTCATAACCGTTTTTAAGATATATTCCAGTTGATTTGTACGGCGTCCCGGTCGATCCAACCGCGGCACAGTCGGTGGCTGGACGACGCCATTTACTGGTTTGTTGGATGCCATTGTTCTTTTGTTATATATTATATGGATATATATATTTTTATATATTATTATTTTTAAAAATCAAATAATTTTTTCGAGCGCTTCGGGTGCTTATTTTGCCCCAAAAACCAAAGCCAACCACAAACCTCGAACCACAACTTCAATAATGTCAGACACAAGCCCGGGGCTTTCTCGTCCTCAGCAAATTATTGTCAACTGTGAATTGATATTTGGTTGCTTTTAGTTTGTTCCTTTTCGCAATGTTTGATTTACCATTTATCAGCTGCACCTTTTTCTCTTCTATAATTTAATACAATTATATAACATTATATGTTTTTGCTCTTGAGACTGCAACACAGAACAGAAGTCCGAAACATGCGTAAGAAAAAATCTAAATCCGCTCACAAGCAAATAATTTTATCAACTGACATTTGTGACAAGCAGATGACAACTAAGGGAAATTTCAATGTTAACGTTTACATCAAAATAACATTTTGCAATTTTAAAAAATCTGATGGCTTATTTGACTTTGCTGTCAATGTCCAATATAAGCATGAACGTAAATGTAAACAACGCTTTTCAGTTTTGCTTATTGATTATCGATAAGTCGAGTCGAAGAAGCTTTTTGGCAAGAAGAATTGCGTTTTACGGTATTTGGTCAAAAGAATAATATTCGCTGAGCAATTATTTCATTTCACTCTTGGGATATATAGATCCTGGTTACCCACAAAAATTATCTAATATCTGCTGAACTGCCGAATGAAGGGATCTTCATAATGCATAACATTTTTGAGTGTTTAGATTCTAAGATGACTTCATAATCCTTGAATGCAGTTCGTTTGTTTTCTCTGAGTCCTGCAGGTATCTGGCTTTGTCCTCTTCACGATATTCCTGCTCCTGCTCAGTGTAAATACAAAAACTCACACATATATAAATTTCATCAATCTATTTCTGTTTTTTTTTTTATGAGCCTTTTCTTTATTTTTTTTTTTTTTTGTTTGATTTTGTTTGTTGTTTTATTGTTTGCGTTCGTAGGCAAATTTCTCGTTTCATGTTTAATTTTATTGGGTTTATTTGTTGGTTTTGCTTCAAAACATTTACTAAGTGCACGCATTAAAGCTAAAATATGTGTAAGTTGTTAATGCATTTTCATTAATAGTAGGCTTACTAAAAATTGTTAAATTGTTATATTGCATATCTGAATTTTACACTCGTAAATACGTACTACTACTACTACGGGCCTAGCACCGGGGCTAGATTAACAACAGCTTCATTCTCGCTTCTCGATTCTTATGTTCCACTTTGCGTCTGTTTTAGTTCAGTTTAGTAAGCTTACATTTTAGTGTTGTGTCCCTTTCAATATTATTGTTATTAACTATTATGTGTTCTATGCATTTGCATAAGGCTAAATCGTTTACTAAACGCACTTAAACAAGCAAAAATAAAAATTTAACAAGCAGCAGAAGTACTGTCCTCAAAACACTTACAGATACATGTTTTGTGTAATCCTAGACGACCTTGCCTAACACTACAACTAATTTTTACTAACGATGTGTAAATTTGATTCTCCTCTCCCTCTCCCTCTATCCTCTGCGCTCTCTCTCTCTCTGTCTCTCTTTTTACATTAACTGAGGATGAAGGAAGAAAAAGTAAGGAACGCTATTATCGTTGGAAGATATAAAATCGGTGTTGTTCTTGGCTATGGATTGCGCATAAATAGATCTGTCTGTGTCTGTCCATGTGTGGAATATACATATACATATATATATATATATATACATACATATATGTATATACCGGTACAGAAGTGAAAGTTATCACGACTTAGTGAAAGTGATTTAACCACTCCGCAAATACAAACATAACTCCGCGAAACAGGACGGTATCAAAAATTGCCAAGTTCTATCAAAAGCGCCTCAAGTAGCCGCAGATACGAACAAAATCAGTGCAAGTTCTATCAAAAGCGCTCAAGTAGCCGCAGATACGAACAAGACCAGTGCCAGTTCTATCAAAAGCGAGTCAAGTAGCCGTAGAAACGAACAATACAGTTTGATCAAAAGCGCCTCAAGCAGCCGCAGATCCAAACCCAAAAAAGTTTCAAAATATATCCGTACCGGTGCCACAACAACACCGCCGACAACCCTGTAGTGTCCGTCCCAAGGGTACCGTGAGTGAAGTATCCAGAGGAACCTGAGTCACCCATCTCGACTCGAAATCATCGTGGGACAAAAATTGTCAATCTTAAGGATCGTCAGGGGAGATTCGCCGGAATGCTGATTATCCTGTAAGCATAGGCGCCTCAAGTAACTAAGAAAAAATCTAAGATTCGAAGATAGAAAAACTAATAATAATAAAATAAAAAAATATATATAAAAAAATAAATAAATAAGAAAAATTTTAATTAAGATTAAAAAATAAAAAATAAATAAATAAAAATTAAGGTAAAGCTAAATATGAAGAAAAGTAATTAAAAAGAGAATCATGAGCAGGAGGAATTTAATAGAGGAATTACATGCACCAGCTCGTAAAAATTTTAAACTCCGATGATCATTGGCAAGCAGAATTAGTAGAAATGCGACAATACTCATCATCGAATAAAGGATATAAATTTCTATTGACAGTTATTGATACGGTTTCGAAATATGCATGGGGACAAGCATTGAAAACAAAATCTGCGAAAGAAGTTGATCGCGCATTCTCGGGTATTTTTAAGGAAAATCGAATTCCAAAGAATTTACAGACCGATAATGGAAAAGAATTTTTTAATGCAGACTTTAAGATTTTGTGTAGAAAACATAACATCAATCATTACTCAACTTTTAGTGGTCTTAAGGGTCAATTGTTGAGCGTTTTAATAGAACGCTTAAGGAGATGATGTGGAGAGAATTTAGTTATAATGGAAAATATTGTTGGATTACAATTTATAAACAATTGATAAATTAGTACAATCGAAAACACCATAGAACAATTCAAATGAGACCCGTTGATGTTAATCCGTTAAATGAGAACAATTTATTGAATACTGCCTACAATCGTATTAAAATCTTCAATGGCAGCAAATTTCATGTTGGAGATTATGTGCGTATTAGGAAGCATAAACATCATTTGAAAAGGGGTATATCACCGAACTGGCAACCGAAATTTTTAAAATAAATCAAATACAAAATACCAATCCAACTACATACATACTGGAAGACTATCAAGGTGCAGTTCTGAAAGAAGGTTTCTATAATGAAGAGTTGAGGAAAACAAAATTGCAAACACGTACCTTATTGAAAAGATAATAAGGCGTCGAAATGATAGAGTTTTAGTTAAATAAGACAATTGAATTTCTATCATTTCATGTCACATTTGTGGATATTTTCAACAGAGCAACTCTAAAATCATAGCCACTGCATTCGCCGCATTGACGTTCGCATTGCCTTGCCTGCACGCTGTCCTGGCTTTTAGCACCTTTGCTGGTGCCACCAGAGCCGCCAGCTCTGGCCGCAACCCCAGCTGCGAGGGAGCTTGCCAGTGCATTGGCGGGCGTTTACCACCCCCAGCTGAAATTCCCACGCCCGGATTAACGCCTGCATAACCGCCGGCACCCGCTCTTCCGGCAAGAGAAGGCACAGGCTTGAGGAAAGGCCAGGCGTTGCCGCGCGGTTACCCTACCGAGCCCTGCAAAGTAAAAATAATAATAAGCAAAAGCTGACAGAAAATATTGAATTATTAAGTTAAGCGACCGACCGATAACAATGGTAGTTATATAAATGATGTAGTAGTTAGATCGTAATAATGGTTAATTTAACAGGAAACAAATATGGATATTTAAAGAACAATAGAAGCGGACATGGCCATATGGACTTGGCTATTAACGCCGAACTATCTAGAATATATGCACTTTATCGGGTCGATCAAATCTGTAATTTTATTATTAGAGCCTTGGCAGTAGCAGTTGAAACGATGCGAAAGACTCGGAAAAGAAAGCACGAAAACCACGTGGTGCGATAAAGCGATAAAGGGAGAAACTTTTGATATGGCTCAGATATGGCTCTTATCTTCTTGGCAATTACCTGACGACTCGATTCCTGCCTCATTGCTGTTTTGGCCACCTTGGCCATGTGCGATTCAAATGCATTCGCGTCCGCAATTCGTTTGACGCCCTTCTGCATTTGGACGGGCTGGAAGGCATTTGGGCCCATACTATTCAGAGTCGGCTGGATGGCCATTATGGGATCACCATTCAATGCTGCCACTGCCGCTGCCAGCACTTTTGCAGCTGCTACTGATGCTGATGCTGCTGCATGGACTTGGGCTGCCGCTGCTGCTCCGCCACTAGCTTTTGTGCCCTGGAGGATTCTGACGCTCTTCCTGTCGTTGTTGCTGTTGCTGTTTTTGCTGTTGTTGCTGTTGCTGTTGCCAGTGTTAAATTCTTACTCCTGGTGCTGCTGCTGTTGCTGCTATTCCTGCTATTATTTGTGCTTTGGACGGCTGCCGTCGCTGCCATCGCTGTCGCCGTAGGTGCTACTCTTTTAGGGGCGGCGGTGTGCGTTGATTTTTGTTGCCCCGCTTGACCGCGACGGACCCCCAGCTCGAGCTCCTCCTTGGGCATATCTTTGATTGCCTGCAGAAAAACATTCTCTAGCGTTTGATGATAACATCCTCGGTGGGCTTATTGTACAGGGAACAATTGGTGAATATCATGTTTATATCGGCGACAGCCTCCGTAACGGACCAATCGTAATTGTTCGCCAATCGCTTCTTAATCGTAGCCAAGTCTGTTGAAAATTATGTTAATTTACATTCAATGCAACCGTGCATCCATATATATGTTAGGTCCCTTATAAATGGAATATCAATACTGTTGACTAACAGCATCGAAACAGTCTTAAAAATAAACTTTGGTTGAGTACACAACGCTGGTGGTACTTCGATTTATTTTATTATTCAGGCATTCCCTGACGCGGGGAAACTTCGTTCTAACAGGTTATGGGCCCAGAGCACGTGGCCCGATAATATTGGTTAAAGTTTATCGACTCGATATCTAGAGTTACGAACTCGGATGTGTTAAAAAGAAAAAATCGGCAGTTGCGTTTATGTAAATTTAAATTGCGTCGCAGAAATAGAAAATGAGTGCATTGTACCAAATTGAGAAGCTTGAAGAAAAGAATTATGATTCTTGGAGCATACAGATGCGAAGCGTGTTGGTGCATGCGGATCTATGGGAAGTTGCGTCGGGGGATTTACTGAAGTCTGATGCGGGCGAAAATATTAACTGGAGTGCGCTGGATCGTAAGGCATTGGCAACGATCACGCTAAGTGTTAAGGCATCGCAGTTAGGATACATCAAAGAATCGCATAACGTCGCAGGAGGCATGGACTAAGTTGCGCAAAGTTCATCAGCCAAGCGGGCCGGTTCGTAAAGTCTCGCTATACAAAAAGTTGCTCAATTCACGCATGGCGGAGGGGCAAAGCATGGCTAGCTATTTGATCACATTTAATGAAATCGTGGATCAGCTTGCCGGAGTTGGAACAGCAATAGTTGACGAGTCAAGGTCATTATTTTGCTTTCTTCCAGATTTTTATGAGAATTTCGTTGTCGCCATCGAGACGCGCGACAGTCTTCCAACATTTGAAATTCTCTGTATAAAGTTGAAGGAAGAAGGCGAGAGAAAAGAGAGCGCAGAAAAGCACAGCAATGTCGCGCAGGCCTTTTCAGTTAGACAGAGGCATAGCGCTAGTTCGAAGGTCACTACAAAGAAGAAACTGAAAAATTTTGCCAGTTACAACTGCGGTGAAAAAGAGGGCATATCAAGGCGAATTGTCGCAAAATAATTGCCAAAAATTATGAAATAAAGAGCGGACAGCAAAATTGCAGCTTACTGAACGCATTGGATGCAAGCAGTTTTAAGAAATTCGGCTGATGCTGGACAGTGGAGCAACAAGTCATATGTGTTGTGATAAACAAATGTTTTCAAATTTTGAGGCGCATACCGAAACGATCGGTTTGGCGGACGCCGGCTTCTTGCAAGCAGAAGGCAGAGGCGCAGTTAAATTGAAAACGGATTTGTGTACACTGGTCTTAGGTAACGTATTGTACGTGCCAAAGTTGACAGGCAATTTCATGTCTGTGGGTCAAGCCGTAGCAACGAAATGCATTGTACATTTTGATGTAACAAGTGCAAGAGTCTTTAAAGGCGGCGAATGTATACTCGAGGCCAAACGAGTAGGAAATCTGTATACGTTTGAAAGTCATCGTAATAGATGTTATGCTGCTGTTAAGTCAGACAGCTAGTTGTGGCGTAACAGATATGGTCACCTGAATTATGATAGTTTGCGTGAAATGGCAAACAAGGCGCTGGTACGAGGAATGGAAAATGTTGACGTGTTGCAACGGGTGTCGTGCAAGACATGCATGTTGAATAAGGTTCACGTGCAGCCATTTCCAGGATCAACAGAAAGCCGAGCACAAGAACTTCTGGAACTAGTGCACACTGTATTTGAGTATTCGAGTATTTGAAAAACAATGGAATTACACGGCAATTGACGGTGGCGTACACTCCACAACAAAACGGTGTGGCAGAACGAGCTAATCGTACACTTGTGGAGATGGCTAGATGCTTATTGGAGCAGTCAGGATTGGATCAGTCATTGTGGGCAGAGGCAGTAAACACAGCGGTGTATTTACGTAATCGTGCAGTCACAAAGGCCCTGATCGAGATGACACCAATGGAAGCGTGGACTGGTAAGAAACCAACGATAAGCCATCTTAAAGTTTTTGGTTCCGTTGCAGTGGCACTGGACAAGGGTCATCACAAGGGCAAGTTTAAGCCCAAGGCGAAAGAATACCGCATGGTCGGTTACTCAATGCAGGCAAAAGGCTATCGGCTCTACGATGCAGAATCCAAGACAGTGGTCGACAAACGAGATGTTCTCTTTGACGAGGTCAGCTGCTTGGAGCAGGCAAAGGGCGAAGCGGGCAACATTTGATATATCAAATGTAGGGCATCGAGTTGAGCAAGCTGACGAAGAGGATGATGATGGGGAAGACATCACATATCGCTCATATGCAACTGATGAAAGTAGTGCGGATGACAAAAAGCTGGAGAGAGCAGATCCCACGAATTGGACCTGGAAGACCGAAATTGCTAAGGACGGGCAGACCTGGTCGTCCCAGGAAACAATTTAATATACTCAGTGCAATTACAAGTGATGTACCCATTCCAACAACCTACGAGGAGGCAACGCGCGGTTCACATGTTTCGTTTTGGCAAGAAGCGATGCAAAAGGAGTATGAGACATTGATTACGAATCAAACCTGGCAGCTGGCAGATTTACCGAAAGGTCATCGTGCAATTGGCTGCAAGTGGGTCTACAGTTTGAAACGAGATGCTCACGGAAAAATATAGCGGTTCAAGGCACGACTGGTGGCAAAAGGATGCGCACAGCAGTATGATATTAACTACGCTGAAACGTTTTTCACCGGTTTGCAGGCTGGAGAGCGTGCGATTTATATTGGCGTTAGCAGCAGAGTTGCAGTTATACCTACATCAATTGGACGTTTGTACTGCGTATCTGAACAGCGATCTAAGAGAAACTGTTTATACGAAGCAACCACAAGGATATGCTGAAGGCAATCAGACGGACAAAGTGTTGCTGCTAAAAAAGGCGATATATGGATTGAAGCAATCTGGAAGGGAGTGGAACTCTAAGCTCGACAGCGTTTTGCGTGAAATTGGTTTCAGTGCATGCGACAATGAGCCATGCCTTTATAAACGAAAGGGAGATAATTTGGCATTAATCCTAGTTTACGTTGATGATCTCCTTATAGCTTGTCAATCGCAATCGGACTTAGTCAGCATTAGATCTGATTTTATGAAGTCATTTGAATGCGTTGACAAGGGGCCAATAGAACTGTTTCTTGGCATGGAAATTCAACGTGAGGGTGAACTTGGAGAGATCACTCTGGGCCATACGCAATACATCAAGGATCTTTTGCGTAACCATGGTATGGAAAGTTGCAGACCAGCAGCGACGCCATTGGATGCTGGGTATCCGACGGCTTGCAACGGAAGCCAATGTCAAAATGTGGATAAAGATATCGTACCAAGCACAAGTGGGTGAGCTAATGTGGCTGGCTCTTACAACAAGACAGGATATTTTGCACTCGGTTACAAAATTGGCTCAACGGAACATGGATCCGCACAGCGAACACCTTGCAGGCGTGAAGCATGTCCTGCGATATTTAGCGTCTACAATGGAGCTAAAAATACACTACAGAAAGTGTGGAAAGGCTTTCGAAGGTTTTGCTGATGCCGATTGGGCTGGCGATCAGGTCGATTGATACTGGCTACGTATACTTTCTTGCTGGCGGTCCGATATCGTGGAAATCGGAGAAACAACGCAGCGTAGCACTCACCAAAGCGGAGTATATGGCTTTGTCGACGGCGTGCAAGGAGGCTATCGTCATGCGAAGGCTGATTATCGAAGTCGGTTGTGGCACTGAAACTACCAGACAGTCTTGTACGGAGACAACTTGTGCACAACAATTGGCAAGAACCCTGTACATCATGGTAGAATGAGCACATAGATATAAGATATCATTTTGTTCTGAAGCTGTAAATGAGGGTTATATTGTCTTGAAATATGTTCCTTCAAATGCCATGATAGCAGACATGTTAACTAAGAACTTGTCTAAAAGGAAACATAATGAATTAAGGAACATGTTAAATTTGAATTGATATTTTGTAAGCATGTTTGCATTGTGGAAGGGTGTTGAAAATTATGTTAATTTACATTCAATGCAACCGTGCATCCATATATGTATATGTTAGGTCCCTTATTAATGAATATCGATACTGTTGA
>JAEIFY010000039.1:0-18804 GCA_018904355.1 Drosophila sproati | reverse complement strand
TCAAAGGGCTTGGGCAACGCCCCTGAGCAGGTGGCTGCACCAACTGCTGGTGTTGATATTGGTGTCCAGCTGCTGGTGTTGCGGCTTCATAAGTGGTTTGTCATTCCGGAGAAGGCGACTGCTGTTACTGTGGCTTAGCCTGCAAGCTAGCTACCTCCGGCACGTGTGACAAGCAGCTGCTCCTAACCGACTTGTGCCCCACGGGCAGCCCTTGTAACTAGCTACATGTTTACCCTTTACAATCTGGCAGAAGTAACCTCCGTGTCTCTTTGTTTCCGCACACCGTTGTCATGTGGTCATGACGGCACTCTTCAGACACACGTAACTTTTCCGGCCGTAATTCCTTGCTGTGCCCAAAGGCCTAAACAGTAGGCGGGGGCACTGTACTGGATACAGTCCGCCCCAGCATCGCTCCTCAACCACCACTTGCTGGCATCCAATACGTGTAAGGCTTATAAAATGTTCTTTGTATCTGATGTTCGGTGGTAGCCGATCTCAAAGTTTCTAAAGTGTTTGCCGGTGAAACGGTGTTAACTGAGATGCATTACTCGTATTTGACTGTGTATCCTAACTACACTCAGCTGGCTCTTCTACCACTCAACAGAAGTTGGGCAGTGAAGGATGCCGTATTAACAATCCTGAAGCCACATCTCAACCTCAGCTGGTGAGTAAACATGTGCGTGTCAACATCATTTAGCGTCCTCAATACAGTGTTGTATGTAATCATATCTTTGCAGAGACTAGGATCTCCATGCCCTTGGCACATTGGAATTAGAAAAATCTTCCATCATGCACCAACTTGCTCAACTTAGTCCATTAGCGATTGGATAGCCAGACACGTCCGAGAAAGAAATCTGCGGGATTTTCTACGATGCAACAGGGATTATCTTCAGGGTCAGATGCTCCATCTTGCAGCAGGAACTAAATTGTTAAGCGCCCTAATTCTAGGCGTATTGGCTAGAGGGACTTCCACATCTCCTCTTCTTAGGCCTAAGCTGACTCGGACTTCCAACTTCGGCAGCAATAGGGAAAGGGCATAGCATCGCTTAGTGGCTGGTATGGCTTCCTTCGACAGCACGACACACATCAGCGAAGGCCTCACTCTCCTTCCTTCCCCCAGCTGGAACAGGCTTGTGCACCTTTTTTAGTTGTGTCCCCGTTGGAACATTGGAAGCAACTGACGACTAAAATAAACAGTCGCCAGCTACCCTAATTTATTTTCGCATTACTCTAAAAACATAGCAACATATGAAAATATTGTTGATATGAAAATCAAAGTGTTTAAAACAATTCCGACAATATATACAGAATTGTGTCTGGCGTGTTTCTTGGATTTAGGTTTGAATTGGCTTCCTGGACTTTTCATCTGAACTTAGGTAACTTGCGTTGACTCCATGGACGGACTGGACTGTGTGGATTGACCGGGCTTCCTGGACTTCTTGGAACAAACTTGACTCCATAACTCAGACTGACGAGACTTCATGTACGGACTTGACTTTTCGTGTTGACTTGGAAATTGTAGACTGCTTGAAGTGTTCAGGCTGACTCCAGCAGGGCGTGACTTCAGGTAAGTTTCTTTCTCAAGTGGCTTCATGTTATCTTGGACTGGCAAGGCGTGATTTATAGAGAGTGTTTTCATAAGTGACATCATCAGTGTTAAAAAGTCGTCCATCTTCCGGCCTAGTTCAGCGATCAAAACTGCGTGTTGCTGTATAATTTCCAGCATGGATGTGGCCTCAGGGGTACAGGGCAAATGTGTATGCTGTTCCTCCTGTTTCTTCGGCTGAGGGCTGCGGAGCTGCTTCTCCTGCTGCTCAACGCGAAGCCTCTCCTGTAACTTCTCCAAAAGCCTCTCCGCTGGGTTGTGTGTATGTGTAGTAGTGTCCTTATCCTGCACCACCTGGCTGTACGTCTTCTTCTGTAAATTCTGTGTAGAAGTTGGCTGCCTCTTTGTCCTTTGGCTTGCTTCACAAAGGGCTGCAACGCCTGGTGGCTGACCAACTGCTGGTGTATTTGGTGTTCATGTGGTGTTGCGGCGTTTCTCGGACTGTTCGCTGCCTTGTAACTAGCTACGTTGACATGCTTATAACAGGGCAGCCTTTATAACTCCCTTACAATTAGCCTTAACTAGCCTTCCGTGTCTTTTGTTTCTCGCACACCGTTGTCATGTGGTTGCCGGCACACTTCAGACACGCATAACGCTTCCGGCAGTAATTCTTACTGTGACTGGGCCAACGTGGCACTGTACTGGATCCAGCCGCCGCACGTGTTCCTCAACCACCACCTGCTGGCATCCAATACGTGTAAGCTTTGTAATGTCCTTGTGTCTTGTTCGGGTAGTGGCGAAAGTTCGACTTCAAACATGTTTATGGGCTTTCACTATTCTTGATAAGTGTGGCGTATTTGACAGCTGTAACCCAACTCACTCAGCTAACTTTTCAACCACTCAACCTGTTGTCAGTGATGAAGGTTGCGTATGATGACTCGGTAGCCACGTTTCGACTTCAGCTGGTGAGTATACAACTGTGTGTTATCATCATCCAGCATCTTCAGAATAGTCTTATAAGTATCTACATTGTCACAGAGGATCCGGACCGCATTGCCTCGTTTTTAGTTGTGTTCCCGTTGGAACGTTTGAAGCAACTGATGACTATTTAAAAATAGTCACCAGCTGGCCCTACTTTTATTTTTTATTGCTTTAACATAGCAACCTTTAAAAATATGAATTGCATGCCAAATGACAAAGTTTGAAGGGGCAACTCTGAACAATAAAATAAAATGTCCAGCTGAATTGCCGCAGCAACTGCATCTGCATCAGCACAATGGGGTGGAACTCGCGGTTTAGACCACGGAGGACCATCTTCATCCAAGTTCCCCATTGAGTGGCTTGAAAAAACATGACGATTAAAAAGACCATGGAGGACCATCCAGACCAGAATTGTCCATTAAACACACCACTCCTGCAGCTGAACTGGCACCGCGATTAAGTGACCATGGAGGACCAAATAACCAAAAACAACGCCAGAACAAAAGCAGCATATGCCAACAGAGTGGCGCCAAACAAATGACCATGGAGGTCCACCCAGATCAAAGTGGACTGAAATTAAAGAAAAAAGGAAAGTCAGGGAAAACTAATGACTTAGCCTTATCCGAGGTGGTCGCGCCTTCCGATGTGCCAATCGTTTAGAGTTGTGTAATGGCCGCCAAAGGGGAATCGGAAACCGGTCATCAACCCAGGTAAACTGCTGCGCACCACTAGCACATTGTCGCCGCATCCTCCAAGGACAGCGCACCTGCCTTCGCCAGTCCTGCCGCAAATGGTGCAAGGGACACAAAGAAAACGATTGTCGCCGCTGCTGCTGTAGGGTCTCCTCCAGACTTTGTTGCTGTTGCCATGGCATACATGGATCAGTCCGATCTGGCAAAGTATTTACACATTGACAAGTGCACATTCGTTTAGCAGGTGGCATTGCCCGCTTAATCTTCCGCTTCCCAGGATTACTCCTACACAGTATAATATGCTGTGTATAAGGGAGCGTGCATAACCGCTTAGAGGGCATCAGTGGAAAACTACACGGCCGCTTTACAGAGGTAGCTTGAAATTGCTGTATCAGCAGATGATGCTGAATCCGTACAGATAAAAGCTGGTCCGAAAAAACGTGGACTCCAAAGGTCTACACTGAAACTGCTCAGGTTGCTTAGCCACCATTTGCTCATTATACTTCTGCTGCTCAAGAAGGAGCTCATCATCCATATCCTGCTCAAGTTGCAGTTGCAAGGCTCCAAACCGCGCATCCAACTCAAATACACCATCACTGGGGGAATGGAAACTCTGATACTGTGTAACCAATTCTCCTTGCATAGCCTGTTGCCCAGGTTGAGGCAGTTCCAACATCTCTATATCCATACGTGGACGTATACACAACCGATTCTCAACCATCAGTGGGTTGTTTGCGTTTCAATGTAGTTATTGGTTTCAAGTGCATCAGCTGTTGCTTCTGCCGCATAGACACCTCCTGAATCAGCTCAGGCTCATTAACCTGCAACCCCAAACCGAAGGTGAAATCAACTCCTTAATCTGAGCTGGTTGGCCTCTATCAAAGATTCTCACGTGTGACTCTAGCCAATATTGTCACGACGGAGTGAATTGATTTTCCCACCATCAAACCGAACAGGTAAGTGCACTTTCCGCTGCTGTTGCCAAATAGCCGGAGCGCCTTGTTATATCGCCAGACCGGCGCAGCTGAGACGGAATTATGTTCTGGATTCAGGGCCTGCGAGTAATACCTCTACCCCTTCGAGAGATGAGCCCATCTCGGCAGTAGCGCAGCGAGTTAATGGACATCCCACTCATTCTTCCGGGAAAACTTAGGATAACTGACGCAGCCGGTCCAGTTCCCTGGCCTCGCGAACCCGCCACCTTTTTACTCTATTTGCAGAAGTGTCGGTAACCCCCCTTAGTGTGGATCGTATCTGAAACTCGACGCTGAAGCGGCAGGATGTCAATCCAACTGCGAGTGTACTTGGCAGGACGCACTAGAGATGACGAGGCACTCTCAGAGTTACCCAGCTTCAGTATCATCATCCAACCGCACACCTACTAACTGAGGAAAAAGTTCAAACCTCAGTATGGAATTGAACAGCAATACAAGATATAGAATCGCCCTCTCTGTAGACCTAATACATGGTTGTTAATGTCATCCAAGCCAGGGGACTTCTTTAAGGCAAGGGATTGGTCTCCAAAGTGACTTCACTTGCCACAGGGCGGAAGGGCAAAGGTGCCCAGGGCACCACGCCTCACCATCAATCCGCTGCTGCTGCTGTTGCTGCTGTAGGAGCTGTAACTCACCAGCAATGTTCCTCCGATCTTCCTCTGTGTTCAAATAGTTGGGCATGAAACGTGTCTCCAGATGATGAACAAATTCTTCAGCCTTCTTGAGCTGGTTCGTAAACAGGTTGGCGTACCATCAACAGAATGCATCTTATTTTTTTTTTTTTTTTTAGTTGTGTCCCCGTTGGAACGTTGGAAGCAACTGATGATATTTAAAAAGACACCAGCTGGCCCTACTTTTATTTTTTCATTGCTTTAACATTGCAACCTTTAAAAATATGAATTGCATGCCAAATGACAAAGTTTGAAGGGGCAACTCTGAACAATAAAATAAAATGTTCAGCTGAATTGGCCGCAGCAACTGCACCTGTATCAGCACAATGGGGTGGAACTCGCGGTTTAGACCACGGAGGACCATCTTCATTCAAGTTCCCCATTGAGTGGCTTGAAAAAAAAATGACGACTAAAAGGACTATGGAGGACCATCCAGACCAGAATTGTCCATTAAACACACCACTCCTGCAGCTGAACTGGCACCGCGATTAAGTGACCATGGAGGACCAAATAACCAAAAACAACGCCCGAACAAAAGCCGTATATGCCAACAAACAAATAACCATGGAGGCCCACCCAGATCAAAGTGGACTGAAATTAAAGAAAAAAGGAAAGTCAGGGAAAACTAATGACTTAGCCTTATCCGAGGTGGTCGCCGATGTGCCAATCGTCTAGAGTGTAATAGCCAAGGGGACTCTGAAACCGGTCACAAACCCAGGTAAACTGCAGCCTGCGAGCCTCCACATTGTCGGTGCGTCCTCCAACGACAGATGCATCCTGCCTTCTGGCCATCCTGCAAGATTGTCTCCGCTGTCTGTAACACCTCCAACCTTGTTCCTGTTGCCATCAACAAATTGAGTATAAAGGTACATGTACATGGATGGCCCATCTGGCAAAGTTTCAACATGACGGCGCATCCGTTTAGCTGTGTAATCTTCGCTTCCATACTTGGACAATGCTGTACTGCATAACCGCTTAGAGGGCATCAGGGGTCGTTACCACACTTTGAAATTGCTATTATGCAGTGATACTAATTCTTGCCAAGTAAAAGCTTGTCCGCAAAGTGGACTCGCAAGGTCTAACAAAACTGCTGAGGTTACTTACACCATTTGATCGTTATACTTCTGCTGCTCAAGAAGGAGCCCATCATCCATTTCCTGCTTGAGTTGCAGTTGCAAGGCTCCAAACCGTGCATCCAAGCTTAATATACACCATCAATGAGGGAAGGACATCTGTCTGGTAAACACAACCCTTTGCCCTCTTGCCCAGGTTGCACATATCCATACGTGGACGCATCAACCGATTCTCACCCATCAGTGGGAGTTGCATTTGCGACTATTGCTTCCCGAGCTCCATTGTGTGCATCATATCCAATGGTGTCATCAGACACTCGAACAATAGCATAGTGCATGCACCTGGGTAAGAGGTTGCTCACTTTTGATCAGCGATGGGGCAACACCCAACGATGAGGAATGCGTGATGGGCAAGCCAAGCACGCTGCCTGTGGTATTCCCCATCGCAGATTATGCCTGGCCTGATCTCACTCCACCATTGTTGACAACAAAGCTCAATCCCGCCGAACTTGAAGGCTACGTGTACATCACCTACGTTGGCGGCAACACAATCACCTAATGGCGCAGGAGTCCTACATGCCACACTCTATCAACGCTTCGCTGATGTCGATGAAACAGCCGGCAGTACTGCTTCGCCTCTCATAAGCTCCCAGAGATGTAACAAGCCGGGCAAGCTGCTGTTCCGCCTATGCCTGTTCGAAATCCAAACTGGTGACTGGGTCGCATCAACAAATCTTGCACTAAAAAGTCTCCGCATAAGCACTTTTAGATCATTGTAATCCCAGTACACCCCACTGCTGAGGAAAGTGTTCAAACCTCAGTATGGAATTGAACAGCAATACAAGATATAGAATCGCCTTCTTGAGCACCTTAATAACATCGTATCCAAGCCAGGGGATTCTTTAAGGCAAGGGACTTGATCTCCAGAGTGACTTCACTGAGAGTCAGAGGGCGAAAGGGCAAAGGTGCCCAGAAGCACCGCCCTCACCATCAATCCGCTGCCGCTGCTGTTGCTGCTAGGAGCTGTAAATCACCAGCAACCTTCCTCCATTTCCTCAGTTCAAATGGGTTGGCATAACGGATGTCTCCAGATGATGAACAAATTCTTCAGCCTTCTCTGAGCTGGTTCGCCCAGTTTGGCGTACCATCAAAAGAATGCATCCTAAGTTTTTTTTTTTCCTTTTTTTAGTTGTGTCCCATTGAACGTTGGAAGCAACTGATGACTATTTAAAATAGTCACCAGCTGGCCCTACTTTTATTTTTTCATTGCTTTAACATAGCAACCTTTAAAAATATGAATTGCATGCCAAATGACAAAGTTTGAAGGGGCAACTCTGAACAATAAAATAAAATGTTCAGCTGAATTGGCCGCAGCAACTGCATCTGCATCAGCACAATGGGGTGGAACTCGTGGTTTAGACCACGGAGGACCATCTTCATCCAAGTTCCCCATTGAGTGGCTTGAAAAAACATGACGATTAAAAAGACCATGGAAGACCATCCAGACCAGAATTGTCCATTAAACACACCACTCCTGCAGCTGAACTGGCACCGCGATTAAGTGACCATGGAGGACCAAATAACCAAAAAAAAAAAACGCCCGAACAAAACCCCATATGCCAACCGAGTGGCGCCAACAAATGACCATGGAGGTCCACCCAAGATCAAAGTGGACTGAAATTAAAGAAAAAAGGAAAGTCAGGGAAAACTAATGACTTAGCCTTATCCGAGGTGGTCGCGCTCCCGATGTGCCAATCTAAGTTGTGTAATGGCCGCCAAAGGGGAATCGGAAACCATACATGCTGCCTGGTAAATCTACTGAGAGTGTCTCCTCTTACCGCCCCATAAGCCTTTTTGTCTGGCTTCTCGAAGCTGTTTGAAAAAGTGCTTATGCGGAGCTTTTTGAGTGATTTTGCCAATGCCGTACCCGGTCACCAGTTTGGATTTCGGAGGGGCATAGTGCTGAACAGCAGCTTGCCCGTGTGACGCAGTTTATCCTTGGTGCTTATGAGAGGCGACAGTATTACTCTGCTGTGTTCATCGACATCAGCGAAGCGTTTGAAAGTGTGGCATGTAGGACTTCTGCACAGTTGACAGGCTGTTGCCGCCAACTTCTATAAGTTCTCAAAGCTATTTGAGTGATCGTACTTTGTTGTCAACACTGGTGGAGTGAGGTCTAGGTCAGGCATAATCTGTGCTGGCGTACCACAGGGCAGTGTACTTGGTCCTATCCTGTACACCATCTCCTCGTCGGATTGCTGCACCCATCGCTGATCAGAAGTGAGCAACTGTCTACCTTCCGAGTGATTGCATGATGCTATTGTCGACATATGCTGATGACGCCACCGTTTTATGCACACAATGGGGCTCGGGAAGCGATTAGAGGGAATCAGTGTTTCCTGGATGGATTCATGACGTGGGCTAACTTTTGGTGAATCAAGACCAATGTTAGCAAGACGGCACATGTTGTGTTTACCAGACAATGTCCTGCCTATTCCCTTAAATTGCCAGCCATTAAGCTTGATGGACAAATTGTCGAAATGCAATCCAAGCAAAAATATCTGGGCTTGCTTTTGGATCAGAAGCTTGTACTCCATAGTCATGTAACGCAGCTCTGCATTAGGCTGCGAGCCCTTTGCAAGAAGCTTGACTGGCTTCTTGGAAGAAGTAGTATGCTGCATAAAAGCTGCAAAGTGGTGGTCTACAAACAGTTGATGGCCCCAGTCTGGCAGTACGCATTTCCAATTTGGGGAGCTCTAGTTTCAAGCACTCAGATGCGCCGCATTGAAACTTTGCAAAATGTCATCTTGCGCAAAATTTTGCAAGTCAGTTGGTACACCAGGAACCAGGTGATTCGAGACACTTATGACATTAAGACGGCCGAGGAAGTATTTCAGGTGGCCAGTAGTCGGTATGCATCTTCGTTGGGCACGCACCCGAATGTGGAGGCTCGCAAGCTGCTATTTCAGCCGTTTGTGCCAGAAGCCTAGGCGTCCTGGGTACACTCTCCAATTGGATCAGCACATCCGGCCGCTTCAGTGTCAGTTCCAGATGCGGCCCACACTGGAGGATGAGTTACCGACTCATACAAATTGAGCAAAGGGAGCAGAGTGCTGTTTGCGAGGCCAGGGAACTGGACCGGCTGCGTCAGTTATCCCTGCAGTCTTCTGGGAGAATGAGTGAAATGGGCATAAACTCGCTGCGCCGTAGATACCGAGATGGGCTCATCTCTCGAGAGCGGGTAGAGGTTATTATTGCACATCAGCCCCAGCAAATTCAGAACATAATTCTGCCACTGCTGCGCCAGTCTGGCGAACAACAAGGCGCTCCGGCTATTTGGCAACAGCAGCGGAAAGTGCACTTACCTGCTCGGTTTGATGGTGGGAAAATCAACTCACTCCGTCGTGACTTTAGGCTTGGCCTCATCCAGATGCTCGAGCGTGATAAGAGCCAACCAGCTCAGGTTAAGACTTGATTTTACCTTTGGTTCGGGCAGCAGGTGGAGATGAGTCTGTGCTGATTCATGAAGTCTCTATGCAGCAGCCGCAGGCGCTGATGCACTTGAATAAAGTGTCAATACCATCGAAACGAAAATGCAACTCCCCACTGATGGATGAAAATCGGTTGAGCATACGTCCACGTATGAGTGTAGAGAAGGTGTTGGAGTTGCATCAACTTGGGCAACAAACTGTGCAAGGTGATGTGGTTGTGCAACAAACTATGCAAGGTGATGTGGTTGTGCAACATCAGAGTCGGCATTCCCCTGGTTGGTGAATTGGAGTTGAATGCGCGGTTTGTGGCTTTGCAACAGCAACTTGTGCAGGATATTGATGATGAGCTCCTTCTTGAGCAGCAGAAGTGTAATGAGCAAGTGATGACGAAGCAACCTGAGCAGTTTCAGTGTAGACCTTTGGAGTCCACTTTTTTCCGGACCAGCTTTTGTCTGTTCAGGTTCAGCATCATCTGCTGATGCAGCAATTTCAAGCCACCTCTGTCAAGCGGCCATGTAGCTTTCCACTGATACCCTCTAAGCGGTTATGCAGCGTAGAATGCTGTGTAGGAGTAATCCCGAGAAGCGGAAGATTAAGCGGGCAATACCACCGGCTAAACGGACGTGCACTTGTCAGTGTGTAAACATATTGCCAGATCGGACTGATCCATGTATGCATGTACGGCCTTTGAACTCGATTTTGTTGCCATGACAACAGCAACAAAGTCTGGAGGAGACGTTACAGCAGCAGCAGCGAAGATAATTTTCTTTACGTTTGTGTCCCTTGCACCATTTGAGGCAGGACTGGCGAAGGCAGGTGCGCAGTCCTTGGAGTATGCAGCGACAACGTGCTAATGGTGTGCAGCAGTTTACCTGGGTTGATGACCGGTTTCCGATTCCCCTTTGGCGACCGTTACACAGCTCTAGACGATTGGCACATCGGAAGGCGCGACCACCTCGGATAAGGCTAAGTCATTAGTTTTCCCTGACTTTCCTTTTGTTTTTAATTTTAGTTCACTTTGATCTGGATGGACCTCCATGGTCCTTTATTCGGCGCCACTCCATTGGCAGATGCAGCTTTTGTTTGGACATCGTTCTTGGTTATCTGGTCCTCCATGGTCACTTAATCGCGGTGCCAGTACAGCTGCAGGAGTTGTGCATATAATGGGCAATTTTGGTCTGGATGGTCCTCCATGGTCTTTTCATTTGCGATGACTTTCCTGATGCAGGTGCAATGGGGTTTCTTTACGCATTTCTTGAAGTTGGTCCTCAATGGTCAGGAACTCGCGGTGTCACCCCATATGCATCATGCAGACAGCAAAATGCAGTAGATGCTGCAGCTAAGAAGCTGAGCAAATTCATAATGCTCAGAGTTGCCGATATTACTTTGTCTAAATGACATGTCAATTATATTTTAAAGGTTGCTGCGATTTAGTAATGAAGAAAATAAATTTGGGCTGGCTGGCGACTATGTATTTTAGTCGTCAGTTGCTTTCATTGTTCCCTTGTGAACACAGCTAAAAAAAAAAACCACTGCAAATCTGCTTTCTGACTCGTTCTGAACCCGCGGGGGCCCCCGTCTCAACCATCGCCGGCCCGGCTAATTTCCAACCATCTGGAACATCTGACTGCGTACAGGAATATACCATACGCCAACAACAACCTGCCCAGACGCAACAACACGTTCCAGAAAAATCACTGACTCTCTGCCTTTCATCACGCAATTTATTGGATCAACCCAAAGCTACTGATGTTCAACAGCTGTTATCCACTTTAAGTGCGCGCTCTCAGTGCACAACAACTGGATCAAAAACAGCAGAAAACAAAGCCCCCAACTAACAAAGCAAAAATCAAATGCTCCGCTAAGCGTACCTTTGGGTCTTCAGGCAGCAATCAGTTGGCGCACAGCTTCACCAGACCAGCGAAAAAATCTACTGCTAGTGCTAATCTCTACAGGCGAGCATCCCAGACGGTGTCTCCGACTCTCCAGTAAGCAGCCCAAATTCCAGCACGGAATTTGTGCAGCCGAATGTTATTAATGATCGCGAGCATAATAGTGCGGATAAATCCCAAACGAAGTCCAACCAACAGCCCAGCCCTGCGGTCAAAATTCCAGCCATATTTCTGTTCGATGTTAAGGAAATCCAGCCATTGCTGGATAAAGCCAACAGCATACCAGGCATCGGCAACTTTTCAACGAAATGCTCAAACTCTAATGGTGTCAAGTTCATGTGTGAGGATCTTGAAACTTATTATGCCTTGCTGAGGGCTTTCAAAAATGATGACAATGAACTGCACGCCCATCAGTTAAACAGCGACCGTGGCTATAGAATTGTCATCCGACATCTACATTACTCGACGCCGACCGGCTGGATCTGCAACAAATTGTCAACGTCATTAAGCACAATCGGACTCTCCACCCTATGAACATTTTGCCGTCGAACTACAGCCTACACTCGACAACTCGAACGATGCGATCCTGTCTCTCACAATGCTCGACAACCAGCGAGTCGTTGTTGAGAGGCAGTTGAGAAGACTTGATCCTGTACAGTGCCACCGCTGCCAAGCATACGGCCACACCAAAAACTACTGCCGCCGCATCCTTCTATGAGCTGCAGCACGACCAGGATTACCAACCCCAATTGCGTCAATTGCAATGGCAATCATGTAGCCAGTTATAAGGGCTGCCCCAAATTTAAGGAGGCCCGGGCAAACCTCCTTGCTAACAAAGTACGCTCAAACTTCGATGCCCTACAGCCGCAGCACGCCCACAAACAGAGCGAAGAAGGCAACACAATCTGCGACAGCAGAGCCAGCAATTGGTACAGCAGTCCAACTCATCAACTAGGAGATGGGCAGAGGCGCTAATATGTTTCCGGCCAGCGGCAGCAGCAGAAACGACAACAACAGCAAGACCAGCAGCAAACATCGCAGCGCCCAGAAAACCGAATCCTGCATAACAGCCCAGCTAATCAATCACGCCAAGATACGCCTACGTCCTCGCGAAATCCAGCCGAGCGCCACCTGCGGAGCCTCCAACAAAAACTGATGCCCAGCAAAATCACTAGCCGCCCAAGCCGCCGATCACCGCTACAGCACCAGCCCCAATCACAGAGGAGTGGCTTACAAACAGATATAGGAATCTCCAGGCAGCAGTGCTTGCCCCAGGGCGGCAACTCCCAATCTGAACGCGTTGAGGCCTCACCGCAGATGCAATGTAGCTCGATGGACAACGCATCTCTAACTCGTGCATTTGAGGCAAGCCTTAACAGAGATGCCCTTGCAAATATGGTGCAAGCACTTTTGTCCACTAATGGGAATGACTTCAACTCCCTTACTCAAAGAAATAAAGCTAATGACAAGAAAAATGATTGACTCTTTTAACTCCAGTACCCTCTCTCCTACAAACGTGGCTGCTAACCTCTACTCCAGCAATAGCACAATTGTTCTAACTCCAGCACCAACACAGTCACGTCTGCTTACTAGCCTCCAAGCTGGTCGGCTAAAAATCAAAAAACGCCCACTGGAATGCTTGTGGGATGCAAACAAACTCACCCAACTTGAGTTTTTTTCATGCAAAAGCACAACATTGATGTCATGACGGTCTCTGAAACGAGAATACTAACATGCAAAAAGCCTCATGCCTCAAGCATTGCTATCGATGGATATCTCTTGAATGCAGCCCCAAACCCCAGAACCTAGAGGAGTGGTGGAGTTGCTACCTATGTTAAATTCGGAGCCAATAACCCTGCAGCCAATAACCCTGTCCTGCGTCCAGTGTGTTCCTGTCGCTATTACACTTCCTTCAAGCGAGGTTGTTACTATTGCACCAGTCTACTGCCCACCTCAGTTTGAATGGTCACCACTCCACTTCTCCAAACTGCTCAGGCATATTGGCAGACTCTCTAAAGGCTCTAAATTTATAGCTTGTGGGGACTGGAATGCCAAACATCGCTGGTGGTGGTGACAAAGACCAATAGTGAAAAGGCGGAAATTTTGTTTCTGCACCTTGAGGAACGCTTCAAACCAATTATCCATTGCACAACTGAATTTAGCGAAAGACTGTTATCTAAAGTAATTAACATCAGAAACGGCTCCAATCAAACCTACGCACTCCATATGCGAATTGCAGCAGATGAGGTGCCAAAGAATCATCAGCTTGCTTTGCCCTTTCGCCCGGTTACTGTTGCGGAATTGCAAATTGAAATCAGTAAACTCACATTGGACAAATCGCCGGGGCTCGATCGGATCAGCAATTTTGTGATCAAATCCCTGCCTGAAAAAGCCATAATACACCTGGCGCTAATTTTCAACTTTTCCTAAGCAATGGAAGTGTGAAGCCGTCAAAATGATCCTCAAGCCGTCCAAAGCCAAATCCGATCCTGGTTCATACAGACCCATCAGTCTGCTCTCTGGATTCTCAAAGCTCTTTGAGATCGTTCTCATGCACAGACTCTTTGAACACAAACCATTCGCCGACGCTATACCAACCCACCAATTTGGATTTAGAAAAAACCATGGCACTGACCAGCAACTGGCAAGAGTCACCCAGCACATAATGAATGCCTTTGAAAACACCGGATGCTGCTCGGCTGTTGCTAGAGGCTCCAACAGTTGCCTTGGACAGCTAATCAAAACTTCTTCCCATCTCTCTGTATCAAGTCCTAGAATTTTAGCTACCTCATGGATCGCACATTTGTTGTACGGAAAAAACCTGAAGATTGGAAAGATATCCAGGTTTCCAGGGCAGCGTCTTGGGCCCGATTCTGTAATCCATATATGCTTCAGATATGCCGAGCAGCCACGCAGGTGAGCCAACGACACCAATCCAAGTGCTTCTGTTTCGCCCCCTGACGACACACTAATTATGAGCACCGCAGAGAATCCTTATCATGCCATTTTGGTCAACCAAAAATATTTGCATCACTTCAGCGAATGGGCCACAAATTGGTGCCTAACTGCCAATCCACAGAAGACTGTTCACGTCATGTTTACTAGGCGCTCATTCATGGAAAAATGATCAACAACCTAAGTGTACACAGATATCTCGGCCTTCACTTGGATAGCCGACTCACCCTAAAACCCCATGTATCGCAGCTGCGGTCCAGAATGTACAATGCTGCCAGAAACCTTGACTGGATCATAGGCAAACACAGCAAGCTGGATAAGTCCTGTAAAATAGTTATCCTCAAACAGCTTGTAATGCCGATCTGGCAATATGCTATTCCTGTCTGGGGATCCATTGTCTCAGCTACTGAGTTCCAAAGATTAAACAATAGACATAATAGGATTGTCAGATTTATTTCTACAGCCAATAGATATACGACCAATGCGCGAATACGTGAAGTCCACAATCTGAAGTCTTGTGATGAGGTGTATCACCAGGCCTGTGAAAGGCTAGCAAACTCGCTTAGCATCCATCCGAATCCAGAGGCGCAAAAGCTCATCCTGGCTCCGTACAGTCCAACCAGGCTCCTCTGGCCCAGATACTCTGCACAACTTGAGCGACACGTGGCTCCTTTAAAACAGCAGCTAACTTTGCAGAGACGATTCTCACAGCATACTGAGCACCAGCCTCAGTTGCCTTCTCTGCTCCGGCTTGCACAGGATGAACGGGCACGAGCAGAAGCACTTGCCTTGGAATCCAAACGCCAACAGATGCTCCTGGAAAGAAAAGACAGACCTGTGATTAGACTCGATGAAATGTATATCAACTAATATGCAAGGGATTTCAAAATCAGGAGCCTCCAGTGAAGCCCTTAGACCGCTTATCCGGGACCAGCCAATCCCAAATCCATTGGATTTGTCTTTCAGTTCGCTCCAACTTCCAGATGTGCTTAATTGTTAGCCCGTTAAAGAGCAAACTCTGGACTTGAGTCTCGCTGCACTTCAGCGCCAGCTGATCCATGACATTGACGAATCGCAACTAGCCGATCGGCAATCCTTAGACAAGTACTACAGACTTGGACCGTTTCATTGCCGGAACCTACCATCATAAGTCTTGATAGAGTCAAAGATGTGATATTTTGCCCACGTCTGCTGCGACAAAACAAATGAGCATGTCATGATATAGACAAGTCAAACTTCACAGTTCACACATTACTTACTGCTAAACGGAACAGTGTGGCAGACTGGTCCAGGTATGCCCCAGCTTTGTGGACGCCTGTGTGCTCTGCCCCTGCATGGTGCTGCGCGCGTCTGGGCACACCTGCTATAAAAAGGTTTGGAATGGAATGCTTATTATTAGCTTCTTATTTCCCTCCTTCATCCGCATCGCACACGCTCACCTCTACACTTGTGGCTGACATATGGTGCTCCTCTCCACGGAGTGTGGTGCGCCATCGAGGGCGGCTCTCCCTGGTGTCCCTCGCCGACGCTGGCCTGGTCGTCCAATCGAGTACCTCCTGTCCTATTGCTCCTGGCATATCCGGCTAACTCTCCCCCTTCACTGTACTTCCTGCGCCTGCGGCATCCTGACAGTCTGAAGCGGATTGCCTGTATAGCCCTTTGCTTCTCTCCGATCGCGCGTCACTACAAACTCACCTACGCCCGTATGGGTGATGGTGAACATCTCGGTTTCCCCTCTGGTCTCCTGCCTGACGCTGGCCTTCCTGACGAATGGAATCTGCAATGGACAAAAGCGAATTTATTGCAACTCGGTTTGCTGCTACACTGGAACAGCCACTGCCACCTCTGCCTGCCATCTGGATTGAAATGATATACTCTACTGCCCTCTAAATCGACATCGAGGATATTGATAACGCTGTTTTGGGCACCGCTCCCGCCGTTTTTGGACACCTGTTTGTTCCGCTCCTGCGCTGTGCTGTGCGCCCCTCGAGGCATCCTAGATAGCTGTCCTTGATGGTCCTACTCCGACTTCACTGATTTCCAATAGAACCTTTTAATGTTTAAACGTATTTTTAGTTAGTATTCATTTTTATTACTCTATTTAAATTTAATGTTTCAATGTTTGAGAGAACTGTTTTGTATACACCGGCTGGCCGTAGCCGGCATTGCTAGATTGTCTCTCAATCAGCTGTTCCCTTTGGCTGCAGCGTTCAAACACTGCCACATCGTCATCCTCCCTGTAAAAAATGTTATTTTAAAATTGTCTCATTTTATTATCATATACTCTTGCCATACATATTTGTATAGTACGCATGTATGAACAAATAAAGAAAGGCTTTGCAAGATAACTTTTAGTTGTCTGAGAGCCCTTATTGTGCGAGCATCGCTAGCACCACCTTGAAAAAATCACCTTGAAAAAAAAAGAAAAAAGACCATAACTAAAGTGCTAAACAATAAAACAACAAATTCATATTAAGCCACCTGTCATGCGTAACATTATTTAAACGGTTCAAATGGTGCGGATAAAAATTCGCGCCATTTCGGTTTCGGCACAGGGCAACTCCTTTCACCAAGCCGGCAAAAAAATCTACTGCTAGTGCTGACTCTACAGGCGAGCATCCCAGACAGTCCCCTCCCAACTCTTCAGTAGCAGCCCAAATTCCAGCACGGAATTTGTAGACAAATCTTATTAATGATCGCGAGCGTAATAGTGCGGATAAATCCCAAACCGAAGAGTCCAACCAACAGCACAGCCCTGCGGTCAAAATTCCAGCCACTATTTCTGTTCGATCCCCGGAAACCAAGCCATGCTGGATAAACCAACCCGGCGTACCAGGCATCGGCAACTTTCGACGAAATGCTCAAACTCTAATGGTGTCAGTCATCTCCTGCGAGGATCTTGAAACTTATTATGCCTTGCTGAGGGCTTTCAAAAATGATGACAATGAACTGCACACCCAGTCGTCAAACAGCAAACCATGGCTATGGAATTGTCATCCGACATGGTGCTCGACACCCGAGCAGGCTGGATCTGCCAACAAATTTCGAGGCCTCGGTTTCTGATATCCGAAATGTCAACGTCGTAAGCGCGATCGGACTCTCCACCCCTATGAACGTCTTTGCCGTTGGCCGATTCATCTTCACTCGACAACGCGAACGATGCGATCCTGTCTCTCACGATGCTCGGCAACGGCGAGTTCGTCTTGAGAGGCATCACAGATCTGTTCCGTACCACCGCTGCAGCATCCGGCCACACCAAAAACTGCTGCAGCCGCCCCTTTGCTTGCATGAAGTATGTCGTTGCCCATCCTCCTATGAGCTGAGCCGACCAGGATTACCAACCCCGATTGCCGTCAATTGCAATGGCAATCATGTAGCCAGTATTCGATGCCCCGAATTTAAGGAGGCCCGGGCAAACCTCCTTGCTAACAAAGTACGCTCAAACTTCGATGCCCTGCAGAGGCCACAGCACGCCCACAGACAGGTCGAAAAAGGCAACACAATCTGTAGTCCCGACTCCATCGACTCAGAGCAATGGGCATAGAGGCACTGAGTATGTACTTGCCGACCAGCAGCAGCAGCAGAAACAACAACAACAGCAAGGACCAGCGGGAGGCATCGCAGCACCCCGAAAACCAAATCCTGCAGTAACAGCCCAGCTAATCGATAACAGCCAAGATGCGCTACGTCCTCGCAGAAATCAACCGAGCGCCACCTGCAGAGCCTCCAACGAAAACGCGATCCCCAGCGAAATCACTCGCCGCACCAAGCCGCCGATCGCCGATCACCGCTACAGCACCAGCCCCGATCACAGAGGAGTGGCTTACAAACATGATCTGGAGAGTCCCCCAGGCAGGCGGTGCTTGCCCCCAGAGCGGCAACTCCCCCAATCTGAACGCGGTGACCTCACCGCAGGATTGCAATGTAGCTCGATGGACAACGCATCTCTAACTCGTTGCACTTGAGCAGAGCCTAAAAAGAGTGCTCGGAATTGAACCGAAAACTAGATGCCCCTTGCAAATATGGTGCAAGCATGCTTGTCCACTTGCAGGGAATGACTCCAGGCCTTCTTATGCAAAGAATAAAGCTATTAACAAAAAAAAAAGACTGATTATCCACTGCAGAGAAATAGACAATCAGAGGTCTTTGCATCACTTTAGCGAATGGGCCACAAATTAGTGCCTAACTGGGAATCCACAAAAGACTCTTCACGTCATGTGCTCTAGGCACTCATCTCTGATTAAGGCAGGAAGGGCCAGCTAAAAATCAATGGAAAAATGATCAACAACCTAAGTGTGCACAAGATATCTCCCAGCCTTCACTGAACAGGCGACCCAGCCTAGAACGCCATGTATCCGGCTGCCCCATAGTTCGGCTACAATGCTGCCAGAAACCTTGACTGGATCATAGGCAACCACAGCACGCTGGATAGGCCTGTAAATGGTATCCTGGAACGCCCTGTAATACCGATCTGGCAATATGCTACTCTGTCTGGGGATCCATTGTCT
>JAEIFY010000038.1:0-5000 GCA_018904355.1 Drosophila sproati | reverse complement strand
TCCTTCTCACCCTATCGAAATCAACCCCCTTATCATCCTTCATCCAGGACAATCTCAGTTTCAATCAGTCTTGCTAGTCAAACCATCACTCAAAATCAAATTGCACAAGTCCCACTTTCACAAAGTTAATCATCTCCGTTTCTTCACCTCAAAAATAATAAATCATTTATCTCATCCTTAGGGGGTCCAGATGACATCTTCAGATCTCAAATCAGCTTTGCTCTAAGGTCAAACCATAACTAAAATCAATTTCGTCAGTCCAATTTTGCAAAGTTATCATCATTTCAATTTCTTCACCCTCAAAATAAAAAATCTTCTATCATCAACCTTCTCATCCAGATCACATCTTCAGATTTAAATCCTTTTCCTCTTGAGGTCAAACCTAACTAGAAATCACAATCTCATCAAAATCCCACTTTTAACAAAGTTATGGCCATTTCCATTTCTTCACCCCCAAAAAAAAAAAAATAATTTATCTTCCTTCAAGGGGTCCAGATGACTTTTCGATTTGAATGCAGTTTCTCATCTTAAGGTCAAACCATGACTAAAAATACAAATTTCAACAAAATCGGGCACTTTTAACAAAGTTATGGCCATTTCCGTTTATTTCACCCTCAAAAAAAAAAATAATTTATCATCCTTATGGGGATCCAGATGACATTTTCAGATTTAAATGCAGTTTTACTCTCTGAGGTCAAACCATAACTAAAAATACAAGTTTCGACAGAATCGGGCCACTTTTGACAAAGTTATGCCCATTCCCATTCTTCACCCTCAAAAAAAAAAATTTTTGTCATCTTGTAAGGGTCCAGATAACATTTTCAGATTTAAATGCAGTTTTACCCTAGAGGTCAAACCATTACTAAAAATACAAATTTCGACAACATCGGACCACTTTTGACAAACTTATGGGCATTTCCGTTTCCTTCACCCTCAAAAAAAAAAAATTCTATCATTCCCTTAGGGGTCCGAATCACATTTTCAGATTTAAATGCAGTTTTGCTCTAAAGGTCAAACCATAACTAAAAATACAAACTCGACAAAATCGGGCCACTTTCGACAAAGTTATTTATTATTATTATTATTATTATTATTATTATCATTATTCATCATCATCATCATCATCATCATCATTATCTCATCATCATCATCACTCACCCATCATCATCATCATTCAATCATCAATCAATCGATCAATCATTCAATCAGATCATTCAATCACATCGATCAATCAATCAATCGGGGATCATCAATCAATCAATCAATCAATCAATCAATCGATGGAATCAATCATTCAATCAATCAATCATTCGATCAATCAATCAATCAATCCATCAATCATTTTCAATCAATCCATCAATCAATCAATCCATCCAGTCAATCATTCAATCCATTCAATCAATCCATTCAATCAATCAATCAATCAATCCATTCAATCAATCAATCAATCAATCATTCAATCATTCAATCGTATCCACCAATCAATCAATCAATCAATCGATCTATCAATCATTCCATTGAATCAATCAATCAATCATTCAATCATTCAATCATTCAATCAATCATTCCATCGAGGTTAAATAAATCAATCATTCGATCATTCATTCAATCCGATCAATCAATCATTCAATCAATCATCAATCATTCGATAAATCATTCAATCAGTGCGATCGATGTATCGATCATCAATCAATCAATCAATCCATCAATCAATCCGTCACATCAATCAATCCATCCATCAATCATCACATCACCATTCAATCATTAGATCCATAAATGGGATCAATAAATAAAAAAAAAGAGGAAAAAAAGAGAGAAGAAGAGGAGAAAGAGAAATCATTGATTCAATCAATCCTTCAATTAAAACGATAATCATAAATCATCGAATCGACGATCAGTCGAGAATCAATTCAATAATTCAATCGTTCGATAACATCCATGGTGGGGGGGAGAAATACAAATGGTGAATGGAAAAAGATGATAGAAAACAATCATCATCGATAGTCAATCATCATTCAATCGATCATCATCAATCAATCATTTCATTCGATCAATCATCATTCGTCGATAAATAAATCAGATCAATCAATCATCGATCATCAGTCAATCATAATCATCAATCGTCATCAATCGTCATCATCATCGATCATCAATCACATCATCATCTAAATCATCATCATCATCAGTCATCAATCGTCAATCATCAATCCATCATCAATAAGTCATAATAGTTTGACAAACTACTAGCGGCATTTCCGTTTCTTCACCCTCAAAAAAAGAAAAAAATTTTATCATCCTTCCGTCACGGATAACATTTTCAGATTTAAATGCCATTTTTTTGCTCTAGAGGTCGAACCATAATTAAAAATACAAATTCCGACAAAATCGGGCCACTTTTGGCGCATTGTTGACCATTTCCGTTTCTTCACCCTCGAAAAAAAAAATTTTCTGGCTGTAAGGGGTCCAGATGACATTTTCAGATTTAAATGCAGTTTTATGTTGAGGTCAAACCATAACTAAAAATCCAAATTTCAACAAAATCGGGCCACTTTTGACAACGTTATGGCCATTTCATTTTCATCAAAAAAAAAAAATAATTTATCATCCATAGGGGTACCAGATGACATTTTCAGATTTAAATGCAGTTTATCTCTAGAGGTCGAACCATAACTAAAAATACAAATTTCGACAAAATCGGGCCACTTTTGACAAAGTTGTGGCCATTTCCGTTTCTTCACACTCAAAAAAAAAAAAATTTCCTCTCATCCTTTAGGAGGGTCCAGATAACATTTTCAGATTTAAATGCAGTTTTGCTCTAGAGGTCAAACCATAACTAAAACCCCAAATTTCGACAAAATCGGGCCACTTTCGACAAAGTTATTATTATTATTATTATTCTTCTATAGTAAGGTTATCATCATCATCATCTTCATCATCACTCATCATCATGCGTAATCATCATCATCATCATCATTCAATCAATCAATCAATCAATCAATCAATCAATCAATCAATCAATCAATCAATCAATCAATCAATCATTCAATCATTCAATCATTCAATCATTCGATCATTCAATCCCCCATTCAATCACTTCAATCATTCATTCAATCATTCTCATTCGATATTCAATCAATCAATCATTCAATCATTCAATCATTCGATCAATGATTCAATCGATAATTGATGCAATCAGGATCATTCAAATCAATGATGCAATCATTCAATCAATCATTCAATCAATCATTCAATCGATCGATCAATCGATCATGAAATCAATCCATTCAATCAATCATTCAATCATTCAATCATTCAATCATTCAATCAGGATCAATCAATCAATCATCAATCAATCAGTCAACCAATCAGTCAATCAATCCATTCAATCAATCGATCCATCAATCCATTCAATGATCCATCAGTCAATCAGTCCCCCATTCAATCCATTCCATCAATCCATTCAATGAGTCCAAGAACCAATGATTCAATCAATCCCCATCAATCAATCCCATCCAATCAATTTCATTCAATCCATCAATCAATCCATCATCGATCAATCGATCAATCAGGATCAATCAGGATCAATCAGTCCCCAACAATCCATCCCAATCATCATCGATATCAATCATCATCAATTATCAATCATCATCGATATCAATCATCATCAATCTGATCAGTCATCAATATCAATCATCATCAGTCAATCATCATCATCATCATCATCATCATCATCATCATCATCATCATCATCATCATCATCACATCATCATCATCATCATCATCATCATCAATATCATCAATCATCAGTCATCAATCATCATTCAATCACTTTGACAAAGTATGTCCATTTCCGTTTCTCCACCTTCGAAAAAAAAAAATTCTTCTCGTCCTTTGGAGGGTCCGAATAACATTTCCAGATTTAAATGCAGTTTTGCTCTAGAGGTCAAACCATAACTAAAAATACAAATTTCGACAAAATCAGGCCACTTTTGACAAAGTTATGGCCCCTTCACGTTTATTCACCCTCAAAAAAAAAAATTTCATCATCCTTAAGGGGTCCAGATGACATTTTCAGATTTAAATGCAGTTTTGCTCTAAGTGTAAAACCATAACTAAAAATACGAGCTTCAACAAATGGGGGACATCTTTTGACAACGTTATCCGTTGCATTTCTCTTCACCCTCAAGGGAAAAAAAAAATTTTCATCATACCTTAAGGATTACAGATGACATTTTCAGATTTAAATGTCACTTTGCTCTAGAGGTCAAACCATTACTAAAAATACAAATTTCGACAAAATCGGGCCACTTTTGACAAATTTATAGCCATTTCGTTCTTCAGCCCCTTCAAAAAAAAAAAATAATTGTCATCCTTCGAGGGTCCGGATGACATTTTCACATTTAAATGCAGTTTTGCTCTCAAGGTCAAACCATAACTAAATTCTTGAGACCGGGGCGAATAGGGCCCCTTCGACAAAGTTATTATTATTATTATTATTATTATTATTATTATTATTATTATTATTATTATTATTTATTATTATTATTATTATTATTATTATTATTATTATTATTTATTATTATCATCATGCATCATCCATCATCATCATCATCATCATCATCATCATCATCATCCATCATCATCATCATCAATCAATCCGATCAATCAATCAATCAATTCATTCAATCATTCAATCATTCGATCATTCAATCATTCATTCAATCATTCAATCATTCCATTCAATCATTCAATCATTCAATCATTCATTCAATCATTCGAATCATTCATTCAATCATTCGATCAATCAATCAACGATGATTCAATCATCCAATCACGATGATCATTCAATCAATTCAATTCAATCATTCAATCGATCAATGATTCAATCATACAATCAATTCAATCGATCAAACAATCAATCGATGATTCATTCGATGATTCATTCAATCGATCATTCATTCAATCAATCATTCCATTCAATCAATCATTCATTCAATCAA
>JAEIFY010000037.1:0-29400 GCA_018904355.1 Drosophila sproati | reverse complement strand
AGTTGCTCTGTTGAAAATATCCACAAATGTTACATGAAATGATAGAAATTCAATTGTCCTATTTAACTAAAACTCTATCATTTCGACGCCTTATTATCTTTTCTATGAAGTACGTGTTTGCAAATTTTGTTTTCCTCAACTCTTCATTATAGAAACCTTCTTTCAGAATTGCACCTTGATAGTCTTCCAGTACGTTTGTAGTTGGAATGGTATTTTGTATTTGATTTATTTTAAAAATTTCGGTTGTCCAGTTCGGTATATACCCTTTTCAAATGTATGTTTATGCTTGCTAATACGCACATAATCACCAACATGAAATTTACTGCCATTGAAGATTTTAATACGATTGTAGGCAGTATTCAATAAATTGTTCTCATTTAACGAATTAACATCAACAGGTCTAATTTGAATTGTTCTATGGTGTTTTCGATTGTACTCATTTATCAATTGTTTATAAATTGTAATCCAACAATATTTTTCCATTATAACTAAATTCTCTCCACATCATCTCCTTAAGCGTTCTATTAAAACGCTCAACAATTGACGCCTTAAGACCACACAAACTCTTCAAGTCTGTATTAAAAAATTCGTTTCCATCATCGGTCTGTAAATTCTTAAGAATTCGATTTTCCTTAAGTATACCCGAGAATGCGCGTTCAACTTCTTTCGCAGATTTTGTTTTCAATGCTTGTCCCCATGCATATTTTGAAAACGTATCAATAACTGTGTCAATATAAATTTATATCCTTTATTCGATGATGAGTACTGTCGCATTTCTACTAATTCTGCTTGCCAATGATCATCGGCGCTTAAAATTTTTACGAGCTGGTGCATGTAATTCCTCTATTAAATTCCTCCTGCTCATGATTCTCTTTTTAATTACTTTTCTTCATATTTAGCTTTACCTTAATTTTTACTTATTTATTTATTTTATTTAATCTTAATTAAATTTTTTTTATTTATTTATTTTTTTATATATATTTTTTTATTTTATTATTATAAGTTTTTGTATCTTCGAATCTTAGATTTTTTCTTAGTTACTATGCTTACAGGATAATCAGCATTCCGGCGAATCTCCCGCGACGATCCTTTGGAATTGATCAGTTTGGTTCCACGACGATTTCGAGTCGAGATGGGTGACTCAGGTTCCTCTGGATACTTCACTCACGGTACCCTGCGGACGGACACTACAGGGTTGTCGGCGGTGTTGTTGTGGCACCGGTACGGATATATTTTGAAATTATTTTGGGTTTGGATCTGCGGCTGCTTGAGGCGCTTTTGATCAAACTGTATTGTTCGTATCTACGGCTACTTGACTCGCTTTTGATAGAACTGGCACTGATATTTTTCGTATCTGCGGCTACTTGAGGCGCTTTTGATAGAACTTGGCAATTTTTGATACTGTCCTGTTTCGCGGAATTATATTTGTATTTGCGGAGTGGTTAAATCACTTTCACTAACTCGCGATAACTTTCACTTCCGTACCGGGTACTTCCGTGTACGGTATATGTATACAGAGCACAAAATATTTATTTTTCTACATTAGGCTCAGAATGGACGTAGATTGTCAATAATCAAAGCCTCTGATTTGCTTGGTATATATACACATACATATATCAATCAATCCATATATATTATTTATGCGTATATATGTAATAAGTATTAAGTATATTTATGTACTTCCATTAAATTCTTCTGATTTTGTACGTGAGTGAGTGGCACTCACGTATATATAAATATATATATGCACACATGGACAGACACAGACAGATCTATTTATGCGCAATCCATAGCCAAGAACAACACCGATTGTATATCTTCCTACGATAATAGCGTTCCTTACTTTTTCTTCCTTCATCCTCAGTTAATGTAATAGAGAGAGTCAGAGAGAGAGAGAGCGCGAGAGATAGAGGGAGAGGGAGAGGAGAATCAAATTCACACATCGTTAGTAAAAATTAGTTGTAGTGTTGGGCAAGGTCGTCTAGCATTACACAAAACATATATCTGTAAGTGTTTTGAGTGCACTGTACTTCTGCTGCTTGTTAAATTTTTATTTTTGCATGTTTAAGTGCGTTTAGTAAACGATTTAGCCTTATACAAATGCATTGAACACATAAAAGTTAGTAACAGTAATATTGAAAGGGACACAACACTAAAATGTAAACTTACTAAACTGAACTAAAACAGACGCAAAGTGGAACAAAAGAATCGAGAAGCGAGAATGAAGCTGTTGTTAATCTAGCCCCGATGCTAGGCCCGTAGTAGTAGTAGTACGTATTTACGAGTGTAAAATTCAGATATGCAATATAACAATTTAACAATTTTTAGTAAGCCTACTATTAATGAAAATGCATTAACAACTTACACATATTTTACCTTTAATGCGTACACTTAGTACATGTTTTGAAGCAAAACCAACAAAAAACCCAATAAAATTAAACATGAAACAAGAAACGGGCCTACGAACTCAAACAATAAAACAACAAACAAAATCAAACAAAAAAAAAATAAAGAAAAAGCTTATAAAAAAAAAGACAGATATAAAGATTGATAAAAATTATATACTCGTATGTGTGAGTTTTTGTATTTACGCTGAGCAGGAGCAGGAATATCGTGAAGAGGACAAAGCCAGATACCTGCAGGACTCAGAGAAAACAAACGAACTGCATTCAAGGATTATGAAGTCATCTTAGAATCTAAACACTCAAAAATGTTATTATGCATTATGAAGATCCCTTCACTCGCCAGTTCAGCAGATATTAGATCATTTTTGTGGGTAACCAGGATCTATATATCCCAAGAGTGAAATGAAATAATTGCTCAGCGAATATTATTCTTTTGACCAAATACCGTAAAACGCAATTCTTCTTGCCAAAAAGCTTCTTCGACTCGACTTATCGATAATCAATAAGCAAAACTGCAAAGCGTTGCTTACATTTACATTCATGCTTTTATTGGACATTGACAGCAAAGTCAAATAAGCCATCAGATTTTTTAAAATTGCAAAATGTAATTTTGATGTAAACGTTAACATAGAAATTTCCCTTAGTTGTCATCTGCTTGTCACAAATGTCAGTTGATAAAATTATTTGCTTGTGAGCGGATTTAGTTTTTCTCATACGCATGTTTCTGACTTCTGTTCTGTGTTGCAGTCTCAAGAGCAAAAACATATAATATTATAAAATTGTATTAAATTATAGAAGAGAAAAAGGTGCAGCTGATAAATGGTAAATCAAACATTGCGAAAAGGAACAAACTAAAAGCAACCAAATCAATTCACTGTTGACAATAATTTGCTGAGGGCGAGAAAGCCCCGGCTTTATCTTACATTATTGAAGTTGTGGTTTGAGGTTTGTGGTTGGCTTTGGTTTTTGGGGCAAAATAAGCACCCGAAGCGCTCGAAAAAATTATTCGATTTTTAAAAATAATATATATAAATATATATATCCAAATATCTCCATATAATATAGAACAAAAGAACAATGGCATCCAACAAACCAGTCAATGGCGTCGTCCAGCCACCGACTGTGCCGCGGTTGGATCGACCGGGACGCCGTACAAATCAACTGGAATATATCTTAAAAACGGTTATGAAGTCCTTGTGGAACCATCATTATGCGTATCCCTTCCAACAGCCGGTCAATGCGAAAAAACTGAAGCTGCCCGACTACCATGATATCATTAAACAGCCAATGGACTTGGCTACGATTAAGAAGCGATTGGCGAACAATTACTATCGGTCCGCTACGGAGGCTGTCGCCGATATAAACATGATATTCACCAATTGTTCCCTGTACAATAAGCCCACCGAGGATGTTATCATTATGGCCAAAGCGCTCGAGAATGTTTTTCTGCAGGCAATCAAATATATGCCCAAGGAGGAGGTCGAACTGGAGTCCGTCGCGGTCAAGAGGGGCAACAAAAATCAACACACCGACCGCCCCTAAAAGAGTAGCACCTGCGACAGCGATGGCAGCGACGGCAGCCGTCCAAAGCACAAATAATAGCAGGAATAGCAGCTACAGCATTATCACCAGGAGTAAGAATTTAACACTGGAAGCAAAAACAGCAAAAACAGCAAAAACAGCAACAACAACGACAGAAGAGCGTCAGAATCCTCCAGGGCACAAAAGCTAGTGGCGGTAGCAGCAGCGGCAGCCCAAGTCCATGCAGCAGCATCAGCATCAGTAGCAGCTGCAAAAGTGCTGGCAGCGGCAGTGGCAGCATTGAATGGTGATCCCATAATGGCCATCCAGCCAACTCTGAATAGTATGGGTCCAAATGCCGTCCAGCCCGTCCAAATGCAGAAGAGCGTCAAACGAATTGCGGACGCGAATGCATTTGAATCGCACAGGGCCAAGGTGGCCAAAACAGCAATGAGGCAGGAATCGAGTCGTCAGGTAATTGCCAGGAAGATAAGAGCCATATCTGAGCCATATCAAAAGTTTCTCCTTTATCGCTTTATCGCTTTATCGCTCCACGTGGTTTTCGTGCTTTCTTTCCGAGTCTTTCGCATCGTTTTCAACTGCTACTGCCAAGGCTCTTATAATAAAATTACAGATTTGATCGACCCGATTCTAGAACCTAGTTCGGCGTTAATAGCCAAGTCCACATGGCCATGTCCGCTTCTATTGTTCTTTAAATATCCATATTTGTTTCCTGTTAAATTAACCATTATTACGATCTAACTACTACATCATTTATATAACTACCATAGTTATCGGTCGGTCGCTTAACTTAATAATTCAATATTTTCTGTCAGCTTTTGCTTATTATTATTTTTAATTTGCAGGGCTCGGTAGGTATCCGCGGCACCAGCAAAGGTGCTAAAAGCCAGGGGACAGCGTGGAGGCAAGGGCAATGCGAACGTCAATGCCGGGCGGAAGTGGAGCAGGTCCAGCGGCTGCCAATGCTGCGAATGCAGTGGCTATTGCTGCAAATGCAACAGCGGCTGCCACAACTAGTGGAGGCACCACAAATGCCAGACGCACCGAGAACAATGGCAATAATGCCAGCTGTTGGCGCCGAGAAGAAGGGCACAGTCAAGCCCATGCCCAACCATGAGAAGCAACAGCTAAGTGCCGACATTAATAAGTTGTAAGATGAGACGTGTACGCAGCTTCTAATATACACACCCACACGCATGCACTTACTATCAGTTGGAAGTGATTTTAGAGTTGTTACATGAAATGAAAGAAATTCAATTGTCTTATTTAACTAAAACTTTGTCATTTCGACGCCTTATTATCTTTTCAATTAAGTACGTATTTCAAATTTTGTTTTCCTCAACTGTTCATTATAGAAACCTTTCAGAACTGCACCTTGAGTCTTCCAGTATGTATGTAGCTGGATTGGTATTTTGTATTTGATTTATTTTAATAATTTCGGTTGTCCAGTTCGGTGTATACCCCTTTTCAAATGTATGTTTATGCTTCCTAATACGCACATAATCTCCAACATGAAATTTGCTGCCATTGAAGATTTTAATACGATTGTAGGCAGTATTCAATAAATTGATCTCATTTAACGAATTAACATCAACAGGTCTCATTTGAATTGTTCTATGGTGTTTTCGATTTTACTCATTTATCAATTGTTTATAAATTGTAATCCAACAATATTTTCCATTATAACTAAATTCTCTCCACATCATCTCCTTAAGCGTTCTATTAAAACGCTCAACAATCGACGCCTTAAGACCACTAAAAGTTGAGTAATGATTGATGTTATGTTTTCTACACAAAATCTTAAAGTCTGTATTAAAAAATTTTTCCATCATCGGTCTGTAAATTCTTTGGAATTCGATTTTTCTTAAAAATACCCGAGAATGCGCGCTCAACTTCTTTTCGCAGATTTTGTTTTCAATGCTGTCGCATTTACTAATTCTGCTTGCCAATGATCATCGGCGTTTAAAATTTTTACGAGCTGGTGCATGTAATTCCTCTATTAAATTCCTCTGCTCATGTTTTTAATTCTTTTCTTCATTACTTTACCTTAATTTTTATTATTTATTTATTTTTTTTTACTGTAATTCGTACGGCTACTTGACTCGCTTTTGATAGAACTTGCACTGATTTTGTTCGTATCTGCGGCTACTTGAGGCGCTTCTGAAAGAACTTGGCAATTTTTTATACTGTCCTGTTTCGCGGAGTTATGTTTGTATTTGCGGAGTGGTTAAATCACTTTCAATAACTTGCGATAATTTTCACTTCCGTACCAGTATATACATATATATATATATATAATATAATAAGTATTAAGTATATGTATGTACTTCCATTAAGCTCTTCTAATTTTTCACGTGTGTGAGAGGCATATGTTTATATATATATAAATATATATACACATGGACAAACATAGACAGATCTATTTATGCCAAGAACAACACCGATTGTATATCTTTTAACGATAATAGCGTTACTTAATTTTTCTTCCTTCATTCCTCGTTAATGTAAAAGAGAGAGAGAGGCGAAGAGAGAGAGAGAGAGAGAGAGCGAGAGAGGGGGAGAGGGGAGGGAGGAAGGAGAATCAAATTCAACATCGTTAGTAAAAATTAGTTGTAGTGTTGGGCAAGGTCGGATCACAGCATAAACAAAACATATATCTGTAAGTGTTTTGAGTGCACACTCCTGCTGTTTGTTTTTAAATTTTTATTGGTCAGAGGGGGCCAACCGACAGCTATTAAAATGCGCTTACTAGGTACTATAGTTCGGGGTGGGTTATTATTGGTCAACCGACATATTAAAATGGCTTCCTAGTTATTAGTTATATTTATTTATTTTTCGCGTACTATATTTTTACATAAAGAACGACGGACGAAGACAGACCATGGACATGAGAAAGAAAAAAAAAGGTCAAAAGTAATAGGAGGATCGGAACACTCAAGCAATCAAGTCATCCTTTTTTTTTTTTGTGGTGCTACCTTTTTGGCGCACTCGCCCACCCTGCCATGATCCTGCGGCCCGATATATACATCAGGATCCCTTGGGATGACCTACGGCAGCTATCCTACCTCCATCAGGAACTGCATGTTATCCACTTAACAACGAATTCAATACATTTAAATATTAAACTTAGAAAGATATAGGTATTTTATATTTAGGAATGTAAGTTTGATTAATACCATTAGAACATTATAGTTATAGATACAAGGAAGCGATAATTATAGTTTATATGCATGTTTGCAGAGAGATTTTTAATTAAATTATTTAACAAAAAATGCCAGTTGATCAGCGCGGTTACTGTCTGCAAGTGGTCCTGCAGTAGATACATGCATCATCAATTCAACCCGGGCATGCACATCTTCTAATATATGCTTTCATGAAACAATTTTTATTTAAATCTACTCGATAGGCAGGTAAAAACAAAAAAAAAACTAACACTTGTTTTTGTTTCTTGTGCTTTGAATAATAGTAATATGAGCGAATCCAATATTAATCGCTGTGTGGGATATATATATATATATAGGTTTAGGGGCTATATTAGTTTATATGAATATTATGCATTCAGAGCATGGTCGCCTTGCGTTTTGAAAAACAAACAAAAATAATTTACAGGAAGATATATAGTTGATTAGCGTAGCTGCTGTTGTACAAGTACAGTTGCTCAAGTTTAAAGAGTAGCTTGCGAAAGGTTATCTAAGCGCGACTCATAATAAAGAAAGAGAGTAACTTACATACATCATCCCACGCTGGAAGTACTTCCTGGTGTTGGTGTGTGTGTGTGTCGCTGTAATTAGTTATGAAGAGAGAGTGCAAATATTTCAAGCCTCGTGCGAAAGCTCGCAGCGGATAATGATCATGGGAGTGAGCGATTATCACAAGTCACGTGCGAAAGCTCGCTGCAAGCATAAGCCGTACGCTGAGACAAATTTTTGTGTGTTTTTCATTCCGCATGCAATTCTAAATAGAGGGTACTTATTAGTTATATAAAATATAATTTTTTTTTTCTCAATTACACAGAATTGTCACAATTTCCATTTTTTTTTCTTTCACTTTCATTATCAGGTAACTATGATTTTTATGATTAATTAAACAAAAAAAATTCTTTTCAAATTACATTTAATTTAACTTTTACTCATTTACTTCGCCGAGTGCACACGTGCATGAGCTTTTTATATTTGCTAGACATATGAATATTGAACTTTTCACTGAGGTTAATTTTACATTATTCACTTTTGTATATAAAGAAAAAAAGGAAGGAAATTGCTCTAACTCCTTACTACTTTTGTAATTATTAAAGTTGACTCCATGAGGTAGCTGGGTAAAGCTGATAGGCTTGGAATGTAGCAGAAGGTCCGCCAACAGTTGACGATGTTCATCCGTTTAAGTTCGGTTGAGGAATGCTAATGAGATGCGCTCGATGCCCTTTTACATATTCTCCTTAGAACGACATACATAAGTTGGTGGGTATGATCGAAGGTTAAGGCGGGCGCCAAGGGCGAGTTTTAAGAGAGACTCTCTTAAACACTTTAAATACAGCAATTTGGGCAATCAACCTAGCACAGACATCTCCACCGTGAACATGGGCGTGGCAAAGGCGCTATATTTATAAACTTCTCAATTTGTTGCTTCGATTAATCTCATCTTTCACGAACTACCAATCCATATTAAGCACCGTATTAAGTGCCCATTCTAAAAAAAAACACATTTATTTGAATTTGTGTCATTTTTTGAATGGTTGTTAATTCATTTACCCTTAACAAATTACAGAATAGGCACTGATATAAAAAGCGTTTTTGTGCAGCAGCTTGCTGCGGCGAAATTTATTAGTTGTAGGCTTTTCTCCATTAGGCACTAATTTTTCTATTACACTGTACAGCAAATCCCAACATTTAAAATTATTTAAATTTTTTTTTTTCAATGTTTGCACCGTTCACAACTTGCTCGCTCAAAGGCTAGGAAATGAAAAGAATGTGTCCGCGGTCAAAAGAACTTATGAAGGCACGTTTTGGCAGAATTTTGCTTCACCCTTTATTTCAACAATTTTGGCATTTCCTTTCTTATTGTTTCTTTTATTTTTTTGGAAGCTCACCACAATGGCTCATAGATGGCGCTATATGTGAAACGCACAAATTATTGCCCCTTTTTAGGAGATAGCTAAATTTATAAGCTCGACAAGCGAATCATTACACACCCTTCCGCCAAAATCACACTTTGGTGTTGAAAACATCAAAGAGTGATAAACGCTTGGAGAACACAAATTAATGTAGATAAGGTTATCATTGTTTAATGTCCTTTGCGTGATATTTGCCAATTGGGCGGCCTTGTAAATCTTCTAGTTCGTAATAGCTATGACCGACTTTGGATTTGATTCTAGCTTTTACGAAGACTGGTGCCAATTTTGCACTGAAACCTTTGGCAAAGTTACTCAACTGAAAGTTTCTTCTATATACTTCTTGTCCAATATTATAGGAAACCTTCCGACTACGTAAATTATAAAGTTTTTCATTGCGCCAATGCTGCTGTTGTATTCCTTTTTTTGCAGTTTCCCGTATAATGTCAAATGAGTCTGCTTTATTAAATGTGACGGACCGGTCTTCCAACATTTGCAAATTCCGCAAGTTCTGGTACGTGGAACCATTCGTGATCATTTGTTGACCAAACGCAACACGATATGGGCTGCTACTTATGGTTGCATGAACACTAGATCTTAAGGCACAACATATTCGACTAAGATTTTCATCCCAGTTTTTTTGACTTGGATTTATATAGGCTTTAATGGCCGCAATGATTGAGCGATTAACGCGCTCAGAAGCATTCGATTGCGGTGTGTATACGGGAGTGTAACAGTGTTGTACGCCATATTTATTCAGAAGAGCGTTGAACTTATGACATTTAAATTGGACCCCATTGTCTGACAATACTATTTCCGGAACTCCGAAGGTGTGAAATATATCCTCCTCTACAAAACGCATGATTGCTTCAGCGGTGAATTTTTTAACAGCCTTTAAAAAAGGATACTTCGACAAATGATCCACCGCCACAAAAATGCCTATATTGCCAGATTGGCTGCGAGGAAATGGACCCAGAAAATCGACAAAAATCTTTTGAAAACATCGTTGCGTATCTATGTTCTGCCGCAATGGTGGTCGTAACGGACGATTAGGATGCTTTGTACACTTACAAATGTCGCATTTGTTAATATACGATTTTACATCATTTACTAAATTTGGCCAAAAGTAATGACGTCGGATTCTTTCAAGAGTTTTAGTGATACCGCTATGAGAAGCGACTGGACTATCATGATTTTGCTTTAAAAGTTTTGGAACTAGTTCTTTGGGAACCCAGATCTTCCAACACACATCATCCGCGACTTGATCGCCAGAGGCATGCTCAGCACGACGATAAATCACATTATCAATAATTTTAATGTCAGGCATAAACGTCTGTTGGTTTTGAATCTTTCTTCTTAGTTCTTGATATTCATCAGAATTGAAATGTCTATCCTTAAGGTCGATGTTGGTATCGATACTGATTGACGATAAGTCCTCACAATGAATTCGGGACAACGCATCAGGAACCACATTTTGACTGCCTTTTCGGTGGTAAATTTTAAATGTAAATCCTTGTAGTTTAAGAGCCCATCTGGCCAAACGGGAGCTTAAGTCAGACTGTGACATGAGCCACTTCAAGGAAGCATGATCCGTATGTATGGAGAATTCCTGTCCTTCAATGTATGCTCTAAATTTCTTTACACACATAATGGCGGCTAAGCATTCTTTTTCCGTCACAGAATAGTTTCGCTGAGCCTGGTTCAACTTACGTGACATGAAAGCAATGGGAACATCATTTCCGTTGCAATCGAGCTGCATCAATACTCCACCTACACCAGTATGGCTTGCATCACAATGGATAGCGAATGGCAGTGAAAAGTTGGGGCTATGCAGTACAGGCGCTGTACACAGTTTGTCTTTCAGGTCTACAAACGCCTTCTGCGCTTCGTCTGTCCAAATAAACTTGCGTCGTTGCCTTAACGTGTCAGTAATTGGAGTAGCAATTGAGGCATAGTTCTTAATGAATTTGTGGTACCACCCAGTAGTGCCCAAGAACCTTCGCACTTGCTTTACTGACTTTGGGACTGGAAAATCTCGTATAGCTGCTACCTTTTCAGGGTCCGTCTTGATAATACCATTTCCAATTATATGTCCCAGATACTTTACTTCTTTAAGACAAAACCTCGATTTTTCGACATTTATGGTTAGTCCTGCAAGCGATAGCTGCTTTGCTAATACCTTAAGGACTGCCAGGTGCCTTCCAAAAGTATCAGATACTACAAGTAGATCGTCAAGATAAATGAAAATTTCGTTTCTTAGATTAGCCGGTATGACTTTGTCCATGAGTTTGGACATAGTTTGTGGGGCGTTTGATAAACCAAACGGCATTACTGTAAACTGATATAAAGGCCTTCCCGGGACTGTAAAGGCTGTTTTTTCCCTAGCCTTAGCAGTGAGCGGAATCTGCCAATATGCATCTTTTAAATCAATGCTCGTTATATATTCAGCCTTTGGAAGTCGACTCAAGATCCCATCTATTAATGGCATTGGATATGCGTTTTTTATAGTTACCGCATTAACCTTGCGACTATCTATACATAAACGCACTTTGCCTGGTTTTTGTACTAAGACGACTGGCGATGACCAAGGGCTATCCGACTCTTCAATTACGCCAAGCGCAAGCATTCTGTCAAGCTCCTCGTACATCAATTTTTCAATAGCGGGAGATACAGCGTAATGACGCTGTTTAATTGGCTGTGTCTCGTTAACTTCAATATTATGCATCAACCAGCAAGTCTTTCCCAATCCTTTTTCCGCAAATGAAGGAAATAGATGCACTGTTTCTATTAATTCCTTTTTCTGCAAATCTGAAAGGATTATCTGCGCAGAGTCGTCAACTTGTAGACTCATTACAGACTGCGATTGTTCTTTATTCATAACATACAAGGGTAATAAATTAAAACTACGCCAAAAATCTATGCCGAGATATAAGTTTTGAGACAAAGATGGTACTATATAAATAGACAATGGCTTAGTCTCACCGCGGAAACTAACTAGCGTCGTTATCCTACCAATAATCCGTTGTTTATGGCCATCTGCCGTACAAACATTGGAATTCATTGCCTTGAAGTTGGTGTGACTGTCTACTAGTTCTTGTGCTAAACTCCCTCCTATGCAACTGATAGAAGCGCCAGTGTCCATTAAACCGCTAATTGTCTTCCCACACAGCGACACTAACGCATATGGTCGGATATCGTTGGCATCCTTTATCACTGATGACATGATTGCCTTACGAGATACTTTGCATAGTTTCCGGAAAGATATTCTTCGTTGTTGATTCTGAGTTTTGACTTTAGTAACATCAGTACATTTTTCGTTCAAGTTTTTTGAACTATGATCTAAAGGACTACTAGCGAGTAAGGTCAAGTCCGGTAGTTGATCGAGTGAACTGATAATTTCATCAGTTACTCGGTGTTCGTTCCCTTCGAAACAAGTTTGCGTGCACTGGTCGACGGTGCACGCGACACTTCGTTTTTTGAAGCACTGCACTTGGTACATGACGGTTTGTATGTGTCACGCCTTCCGCATCCGTAACAGAACACTTTACGTTCTGCTTCACATTCTTGGTATCGATGACCATGTCTCCCACAATTCCAACACGAAACATTCATAGCAGCGATCTCTGGATTTTCTAACTCCTGCTCGCAATCAGCTTGCATTGCAATTTCATGAACCTGCCGTCCTGGAATTAGGCGCTGAGAAGGAACAATAGTTTTTGTAACTGCTTTCATGAACCGTTCTCTTCTGCGTACGACATGTCGCAACTGCTCTAGATTATAAATCGGTACGTACAAAATCTCATGCTGCACTTCCGGTAATAAATTTGCTTGCAGCACCTCAAGCAAAGACTGCTCGGACATAGGCTGTGTAAGCCTATCGGCTAACAACATAATAGCCTCATGATAGGTGTCAAAAGGTTCGTGGTATTTTTGTTTTCTCAAAGAAATGGCTGTGCGAATGTCTAAGTCCGTTCGACCATCTTTAAAATGGGCCTTTAACGCTCGACACAAGTCTGGCCAACAAACGCATGGAACACTTTTATGGTATCTCCAATACCATTCGCTACCGCTGTCTTCAAACAAGTTACTAGCATAGCGAGATAGCAGCTCAAAGTTGCCATCCAACGACTGTGCTGTAAGAGCTTCTACGCGATATATAAATTCTTCTACTGATAACGATGAACGTCCCGAGAATCTCAACTTCCAATTAGAAATAATCTGGCTAATTCTATCAGAACGTAAACTTTCGCACTGCTGCGATCCTATTGGCGTGAAACTACTTGTTGGCGGTACACCGTTACTAGGGACATTTTCCGAATCTCCTGGACCAGGGAGTTGAAATAGTTGTTCAAAAGTTTGTCGTTCTCTACTATGAACAGATGGCCTAGCAGATGGCTGTACATCTGCAGGGTTGCCTACAGGATTCTGCATTGCTAGTCTTTGAAACCCTGTCTCAATGGCTTGGGACAAAAGTTGGGTCTGTTGAGCAATTGCTGTCGCCATGGCGCTGACAACAGTTTGTTGTAAGTTGTTAGCAAGCAGGTTGTGAGCGTTATTTTGGTCCACAACTGGGTGCGACTGCTGAGACGCTCTTGCCTCTTGATTAGCACTTAGCTCTGTGCTAGTACTAGCTATTACTTCGACGGGGTTGGACTGAGGAACTGTACACGACTCAATTCCCTGCCTTACCGCTGATACCGAGCTAATTCCCGCCTTTGAAGTCTGCATTTTTCCTGTTGTAGCGACTTTAGGCATAGCTTGCGTTATAACTTTAACGACTTTAGATTTAGATCGTGTTATAGGGTTTTGGGGCTTCCATGCCACCCTAGCAGGCTGCGATGCAGCTAACTCAACTGCCAAATTCTGAGTTGAAGTACTAAGTGAAGTTCTACAAATAGGACAAACTCGTTTGTTACCTGTTCTATTGTTAAAACAAGTATGGTGAAAATAATGGTTACAACTGGTGGCTAGAAGCTGTGCCGGGTGTTCAACCTCTAATGTACACACGCAACAACTCACACTTTCCAAATTAGCAAGAGAATTTAAATTGTCAATACTTCGACTTACTGACATTGCTATACTCACATAGCAAACTATTAAAATAATTTATATAAATGAGAAACAAAAGCAAACCATGTGCTAAAGATTACAAAAAAAAATTTACGCCGAGCGATATATTCAAAATTCATTATTTGAGTGTGGATAACAATGCGAATTCCTTCTTGAGAGTAGGTATGCCGACCTTTACTTGATTTATTTGATCCCCCAAAAAGATTTGAAAAAGAGAAACGATAGGATAGAGGTAAAAGAAAAGTGTAATTGCATCAATGATCCCATTTTCGTTTGCAAATAGAACGGTTATTGTTCCAGAAGAGAGTATAGTTTAAGAAGAAGAAGCACCAGCCAATAGGAACTATACTCCTCCGGCAAAAGACTGTCGCATCCGGAATAGAATCAAATGCTCAACTACTAAGAAAATAGACTGTGATCCGCGATATTAAACCCGATCCAAATGGCGCGACCAACCACCTGAGTTGAATCCAGCGACACCCGAATCCGGCCCAATATTTTGGTTTGTAGGTATGTCCACAGACACGTAGGGAGTAACTACTTTTAATGTTCCACTCAGCGGCGGATCGTAGCTTAATTATCCATGAATCCTCGTCCAGCTAAAGCGTTACACCAATCGTAGCACCACTAGGAGGAATTTGCGCTTGTGCATTGTGAGTCTGGCAACACAATTATTTTGAAATTGTAATTGTTCCTAGAACTTACACGAGCGCAATATTGTTTTGTTTACTGAGACGGTCATTATCAATATTTTTGAATCGAATAATGTTACTACATCTCTAATATCAAAACAAGGACAAAGGTATGGGGATATGAAGTCATTTGTGTAAGCAGATAGCTGCTACATCAGAAGTAGCTGACCTCGAAATTTGTGAGCCTGTACAGGTGCAAAATACTAGTATGGTTTCTCTTCTTTTTTTTTTCAATACTACTGTAGATCGGAGGCATAACCGATGGCCTTTCGATTAACCTCCTGTTAGCTTATTGAACACTAATATTTTTACTTGAAACAGGCCCCACGTTGGGCGCCAAAATAATATTATAACTAATTATAAATAACTGTAATGAACAACGTGGAGCAGATGGGCTATTAATACGTTCGGAGTACGCGCTTGCTCGGGCCGATGCTCGCCGGCAATCGGGGTGGGTTATTATTGGTCAACCGACATATTAAAATGGCTTCCTAGTTATTAGTTATATTTATTTATTTTTCGCGTACTATATTTTTACATAAAGAACGACGGACGAAGACAGACCATGGACATGAGAAAGAAAAAAAAAGGTCAAAAGTAATAGGAGGATCGGAACACTCAAGCAATCAAGTCATCCTTTTTTTTTTTTGTGGTGCTACCTTTTTGGCGCACTCGCCCACCCTGCCATGATCCTGCGGCCCGATATATACATCAGGATCCCTTGGGATGACCTACGGCAGCTATCCTACCTCCATCAGGAACTGCATGTTATCCACTTAACAACGAATTCAATACATTTAAATATTAAACTTAGAAAGATATAGGTATTTTATATTTAGGAATGTAAGTTTGATTAATACCATTAGAACATTATAGTTATAGATACAAGGAAGCGATAATTATAGTTTATATGCATGTTTGCAGAGAGATTTTTAATTAAATTATTTAACAAAAAATGCCAGTTGATCAGCGCGGTTACTGTCTGCAAGTGGTCCTGCAGTAGATACATGCATCATCAATTCAACCCGGGCATGCACATCTTCTAATATATGCTTTCATGAAACAATTTTTATTTAAATCTACTCGATAGGCAGGTAAAAACAAAAAAAAAACTAACACTTGTTTTTGTTTCTTGTGCTTTGAATAATAGTAATATGAGCGAATCCAATATTAATCGCTGTGTGGGATATATATATATATATAGGTTTAGGGGCTATATTAGTTTATATGAATATTATGCATTCAGAGCATGGTCGCCTTGCGTTTTGAAAAACAAACAAAAATAATTTACAGGAAGATATATAGTTGATTAGCGTAGCTGCTGTTGTACAAGTACAGTTGCTCAAGTTTAAAGAGTAGCTTGCGAAAGGTTATCTAAGCGCGACTCATAATAAAGAAAGAGAGTAACTTACATACATCATCCCACGCTGGAAGTACTTCCTGGTGTTGGTGTGTGTGTGTGTCGCTGTAATTAGTTATGAAGAGAGAGTGCAAATATTTCAAGCCTCGTGCGAAAGCTCGCAGCGGATAATGATCATGGGAGTGAGCGATTATCACAAGTCACGTGCGAAAGCTCGCTGCAAGCATAAGCCGTACGCTGAGACAAATTTTTGTGTGTTTTTCATTCCGCATGCAATTCTAAATAGAGGGTACTTATTAGTTATATAAAATATAATTTTTTTTCTCAATTACACAGAATTGTCACAATTTCCATTTTTTTTTTCTTTCACTTTCATTATCAGGTAACTATGATTTTTATGATTAATTAAACAAAAAAAATTCTTTTCAAATTACATTTAATTTAACTTTTACTCATTTACTTCGCCGAGTGCACACGTGCATGAGCTTTTTATATTTGCTAGACATATGAATATTGAACTTTTCACTGAGGTTAATTTTACATTATTCACTTTTGTATATAAAGAAAAAAAGGAAGGAAATTGCTCTAACTCCTTACTACTTTTGTAATTATTAAAGTTGACTCCATGAGGTAGCTGGGTAAAGCTGATAGGCTTGGAATGTAGCAGAAGGTCCGCCAACAGTTGACGATGTTCATCCGTTTAAGTTCGGTTGAGGAATGCTAATGAGATGCGCTCGATGCCCTTTTACATATTCTCCTTAGAACGACATACATAAGTTGGTGGGTATGATCGAAGGTTAAGGCGGGCGCCAAGGGCGAGTTTTAAGAGAGACTCTCTTAAACACTTTAAATACAGCAATTTGGGCAATCAACCTAGCACAGACATCTCCACCGTGAACATGGGCGTGGCAAAGGCGCTATATTTATAAACTTCTCAATTTGTTGCTTCGATTAATCTCATCTTTCACGAACTACCAATCCATATTAAGCACCGTATTAAGTGCCCATTCTAAAAAAAAACACATTTATTTGAATTTGTGTCATTTTTTGAATGGTTGTTAATTCATTTACCCTTAACAAATTACAGAATAGGCACTGATATAAAAAGCGTTTTTGTGCAGCAGCTTGCTGCGGCGAAATTTATTAGTTGTAGGCTTTTCTCCATTAGGCACTAATTTTTCTATTACACTGTACAGCAAATCCCAACATTTAAAATTATTTAAATTTTTTTTTTTCAATGTTTGCACCGTTCACAACTTGCTCGCTCGAAGGCTAGGAAATGAAAAGAATGTGTCCGCGGTCAAAAGAACTTATGAAGGCACGTTTTGGCAGAATTTTGCTTCACCCTTTATTTCAACAATTTTGGCATTTCCTTTCTTATTGTTTCTTTTATTTTTTTGGAAGCTCACCACAATGGCTCATAGATGGCGCTATATGTGAAACGCACAAATTATTGCCCCTTTTCAAATAAAGAAAAAAGCTTATAAAAGAAAAAACAACAGAAATAAAGATTGATAAAAATGACGTATGTGTGAGTTTTTGTATTTACGCTGAGCAGGAGCAGGAATATTGTGAAGAGGACAAAGCCAGATACCTGCAGGACTCAGAGAAAACAAACGAACTGCATTCAAGGATTATGAAGTCATTAGAATCTAAACACTCAAAAATGTTATTATGCATTATGAAGATCCCTTTATTCGCCAGTTCAGCAGATATTAGATCATTTTTGTGGGTAACCAGGATCTATATATCCCAAGAGTGAAATGAAATAATTGCTCAGCGAATATTATTCTTTTGACCAAATACCGTAAAACGCAATTCTTCTTGCCAAAAAGCTTCTTCGACTCGACTTATCGATAATCAATAAGCAAAACTGCAAAGCGTTGCTTACATTTACATTCATGCTTTTATTGGACATTGACAGCAAAGTCAAATAAGCCATCAGATTTTTTAAAATTGCAAAATGTAATTTTGATGTAAACGTTAACATAGAAATTTCCCTTAGTTGTCATCTGCTTGTCACAAATGTCAGTTGATAAAATTATTTGCTTGTGAGCGGATTTAGTTTTTCTCATACGCATGTTTCTGACTTCTGTTCTGTGTTGCAGTCTCAAGAGCAAAAACATATAATATTATAAAATTGTATTAAATTATAGAAGAGAAAAAGGTGCAGCTGATAAATGGTAAATCAAACATTGCGAAAAGGAACAAACTAAAAGCAACCAAATCAATTCACTGTTGACAATAATTTGCTGAGGGCGAGAAAGCCCCGGGCTTGTGTCTTACATTATTGAAGTTGTGGTTTGAGGTTTGTGGTTGGCTTTGGTTTTTGGGGCAAAATAAGCACCCGAAGCGCTCGAAAAAATTATTTGATTTTTAAAAATAATATATATAAATATATATATCCAAATATCTCCATATAATATAGAACAAAAGAACAATGGCATCCAACAAACCAGTCAATGGCGTCGTCCAGCCACCGACTGTGCCGCGGTTGGATCGACCGGGACGCCGTACAAATCAATTGGAATATATCTTAAAAACGGTTATGAAGTCCTTGTGGAACCATCATTATGCGTATCCCTTCCAACAGCCGGTCAATGCGAAAAAACTGAAGCTGCCCGACTACCATGATATCATTAAACAGCCAATGGACTTGGCTACGATTAAGAAGCGATTGGCGAACAATTACTATTGGTCCGCTACGGAGGCTGTCGCCGATATAAACATGATATTCACCAATTGTTCCTGTACAATAAGCCCACCGAGGATGTTATCATTATGGCCAAAGCGCTCGAGAATGTTTTTCTGGAGGCAATCAAATATATGCCCAAGGAGGAGGTCGAACTGGAGTCCGTCGCGGTCAAGAGGGGCAACAAAAATCAACGCACACCGACCGCCCCTAAAAGAGTAGCACCTGCGACAGCGATGGCAGCGACGGCAGCCGTCCAAAGCACAAATAATAGCAGGAATAGCAGCTACAGCATCATCACCAGGAGTAAGAATTTAACACTGGAAGCAAAAACAGCAAAAACAGCAAAAACAGCAATAGCAACAACGACAGGAAGAGCGTCAGAATCCTCCAGGGCACAAAAGCTAGTGGCGGTAGCAGCAGCGGCAGCCCAAGTCCATGCAGCAGCATCAGCATCAGTAGCAGCTGCAAAAGTGCTGGCAGCGGCAGTGGCAGCATTGAATGGTGATCCCATAATGGCCATCCAGCCAACTCTGAATAGTATGGGTCCAAATGCCGTCCAGCCCGTCCAAATGCAGAAGAGCGTCAAACGAATTGCGGACGCGAATGCATTTGAATCACACAGGGCCAAGGTGGCCAAAACAGCAATGAGGCAGGAATCGAGTCGTCAGGTAATTGCCAGGAAGATAAGAGCCATATCTGAGCCATATCAAAAGTTTCTCCTTTATCGCTTTATCGCTTTATCGCTCCACGTGGTTTTCGTGCTTTCTTTTCCGAGTCTTTCGCATCGTTTTCAACTGCTACTGCCAAGGCTCTTATAATAAAATTACAGATTTGATCGACCCGATTCTAGAACCTAGTTCGGCGTTAATAGCCAAGTCCACATGGCCATGTCCGCTTCTATTGTTCTTTAAATATCCATATTTGTTTCCTGTTAAATTAACCATTATTACGATCTAACTACTACATCATTTATATAACTACCATAGTTATCGGTCGGTCGCTTAACTTAATAATTCAATATTTTCTGTCAGCTTTTGCTTATTATTATTTTTACTTTGCAGGGCTCGGTAGGGTATCCGCGCGGCACCAGCAAAGGTGCTAAAAGCCAGGGACAGCGTGGAGGCAAGGGCAATGCGAACGTCAATGCCGGCGGAAGTGGAGCAGGTCCAGCGGCTGCCAATGCTGCGAATGCAGTGGCTATTGCTGCAAATGCAACAGCGGCTGCCACAACTAGTGGAGGCACCACAAATGCCAGACGCACCGAGAACAATGACAATAATGCCAGCTGTTGGCGCCGAGAAGAAGGGCACAGTCAAGCCCATGCCCAACCATGAGAAGCAACAGCTAAGTGCCGACATTAATAAGTTGTAAGATGAGACGTGTACGCAGCTTCTAATATACACACCCACACGCATGCACTTACTATCAGTTGGAAGTGATTTTAGAGTTGTTACATGAAATGAAAGAAATTCAATTGTCTTATTTAACTAAAACTTTGTCATTTCGACGCCTTATTATCTTTTCAATTAAGTACGTATTTCAAATTTTGTTTTCCTCAACTGTTCATTATAGAAACCTTCTTTCAGAACTGCACCTTGAGTCTTCCAGTATGTATGTAGCTGGATTGGTATTTTGTATTTGATTTATTTTAATAATTTCGGTTGTCCAGTTCGGTGTATACCCCTTTTCAAATGTATGTTTATGCTTCCTAATACGCACATAATCTCCAACATGAAATTTGCTGCCATTGAAGATTTTAATACGATTGTAGGCAGTATTCAATAAATTGTTCTCATTTAACGAATTAACATCAACAGGTCTCATTTGAATTGTTCTATGGTGTTTTCGATTGTACTCATTTATCAATTGTTTATAAATTGTAATCCAACAATATTTTCCATTATAACTAAATTCTCTCCACATCATCTCCTTAAGCGTTCTATTAAAACGCTCAACAATTGACGCCTTAAGACCACTAAAAGTTGAGTAATGATTGATGTTATGTTTTCTACACAAAATCTTAAAGTCTGTATTAAAAAATTTTTCCGTCATCGGTCTGTCAATTCTTTGGAATTCGATTTTTCTTAAAAATACCCGAGAATGCGCGCTCAACTTCTTTCGCAGATTTTGTTTTCAATGCTGTCGCATTTCTACTAATTCTGCTTGCCAATGATCATCGGCGTTTAAAATTTTTACGAGCTGGTGTATGTAATTCCTCTATTAAATTCCTCCTGCTCATGATTCTCTTTTTAATTACTTTTCTTCATATTTAGCTTTACCTTAATTTTTATTTATTTATTTATTTATTTTTTTAAATCTGTATGCTTCGTATCTACGGCTACTTGACTCGCTTTTGATAGAACTTGCACTGATTTTGTTCGTATCTGCGGCTACTTGAGGCGCTTTTGAAATAACTTGGCAATTTTTCATACTGTCCTGTTTCGCGGAGTTATGTTTGTATTTGCGGAGTGGTTAAATCACTTTCAATAACTCGCGATAATTTTCACTTCCGTACCAGTATATACATATATATATATATATATATAATAAGTATTAAGTATATGTATGTACTTCCATTAAGCTCTTCTAATTTTGCACGTGTGTGAGTGGCATATGTATATATATATATAAATATATATATGCACACATGGACAGACATAGACAGATCTATTTATGCGCAATCCATAGCCAAGAACAACACCGATTGTATATCTTTTAACGATAATAGCGTTACTTAATTTTTCTTCCTTCATCCTCAGTTAATGTAAAAGAGAGAGAGAGCGAGAGAGAGAGAGAGAGAGAGAGAGAGAGAGAGATAGAGGGAGAGGGAGAGGAGAATCAAATTCACACATCGTTAGTAAAAATTAGTTGTAGTGTTGGGCAAGGTCGTCTAGCATTACACAAAACATATATCTGTAAGTGTTTTGAGTGCACTGTACTTCTGCTGCTTGTTAAATTTTTATTTTTGCATGTTTAAGTGCGTTTAGTAAACGATTTAGCCTTATACAAATGCATAGAACACATAATAGTTAATAACAGTAATATTGAAAGGGACACAACACTAAAATTTAAACTTACTAAACTGAACTAAAACAGACGCAAAGTGGAACAAAAGAATCGAGAAGCGAGAATGAAGCTGTTGTTAATCTAGCCCCAATGCTAGGCCCGTAGTAGTAGTAGTACGTATTTACGAGTGTAAAATTCAGATATGCAATATAACAATTTAACAATTTTTAGTAATCCTACTATTAATGAAAATGCATTAACAACTTACACATATTTTACCTTTAATGCGTACACTTTGTACATGTTTTGAAGCAAAACCAACAAAAAACCCAATAAAAATAAACATGAAACAAGAAACGGGCCTACGAACTCAAACAACAAAACAACAAACAAAATCAAACAAAAAAAAAAAAATAATAATAAAGAAAAAAGCTTATAAAAGAAAAAACAACAGAAATAAAGATTGACAAAAATTACATATGTGTGAGTTTTTGTATTTACGCTGAGCAGGAGCAGGAATATCGTGAAGAGGACAACGGCAGATACCTGCAGGACTCAGAGAAAACAAACGAACTGCATTCAAGGATTATGATTTAGAATCTAAACACTCAAAAATGTTATTATGCATTATGAAGATCCCTTTATTCGCCAGTTCAGCAGATATTAGATAATTTTTGTGGGTAACCAGGATCTATATATCCCAAGAGTGAAATGAAATAATTGCTCAGCGAATATTATTCTTTTGACCAAATACCGTAAAACGCAATTCTTCTTGCCAAAAAGCTTCTTCGACTCGACTTATCGATAATCAATAAGCAAAACTGAAAAGCGTTTTACATTTACATTCATACATATATTGGATATTGACAGCAAAGTCAAATAAGCCATCAGATTCTTTAAAATTGCAAAATGTTATTTTGATGAAATTTCCCTTAGTTGCCATCTGCTTGTCACAAATGTCAATTGATTAAATTATTTGCTTATTATTATTTTGGGCGGATTTAGTTTTTTTCTTACGCATGTTTCTGACTTATAAATATCTATATTTGTTTCCCGTTAAATTAACCATTATTACGATCTAACTACTACATCATTTATATAACTACCATTGTTATCGGTCGGTCGCTTAACTTAATAATTCAATATTTTCTGTCAGCTTTTGCTTATTATTATTTTTACTTTGCAGGGCTCGGTAGGGTATCCGCGCGGCAAGCCCCCGGGGCCGGCGGGGGGGGGGGGGGCGGGGCACCAGCAAAGGTGCTAAAAGCCAGGGACAGCGTGGAGGCAAGGGCAATGCGAACGTCAATGCCGGCGGAAGTGGAGCAGGTCCAGCGGCTGCCAATGCTGCGAATGCAGTGGCTATCGCTGCAAATGCAACAGCGGCTGCCACAACTAGTGGAGGCACCACAAATGCCAGACGCACCGAGAACAATGGCAATAATGCCAGCTGTTGGCGCCGAGAAGAAGGGCACAGTCAAGCCCATGCCCAACCATGAGAAGCAACAGCTAAGTGCCGACATTAATAAGTTGTAAGCTGAGACGTGTACGCAGCTTCTAATATACACACCCACACGCATGCACTTACTATCAGTTGGAAGTGATTTTAGAGTTGCTACATGAAATGAAAGAAATTCAATTGTCTTATTTAACTAAAACTTTGTCATTTCGACGCCTTATTATCTTTTCAATTAAGTACGTATTTCAAATTTTGTTTTCCTCAACTGTTCATTATAGAAACCTTCTTTCAGAACTGCACCTTGAGTCTTCCAGTATGTATGTAGCTGGATTGGTATTTTGTATTTGATTTATTTTAATAATTTCGGTTGTCCAGTTCGGTGTATACCCCTTTTCAAATGTATGTTTATGCTTCCTAATACGCACATAATCTCCAACATGAAATTTGCTGCCATTGAAGATTTTAATACGATTGTAGGCAGTATTCAATAAATTGTTCTCATTTAACGAATTAACATCAACAGGTCTCATTTGAATTGTTCTATGGTGTTTTCGATTGTACTCATTTATCAATTGTTTATAAATTGTAATCCAACAATATTTTCCATTATAACTAAATTCTCTCCACATCATCTCCTTAAGCGTTCTATTAAAACGCTCAACAATTGACGCCTTAAGACCACTAAAAGTTGAGTAATGTATTGAGTTTGTTTCCTACACAAAATCTTAAAGTCTGTATTAAAAAATTTTTCCATCATCGGTCTGCAAATTCTTTGGAATTTGATTTTTCTTAAAATACCCGATGAAAGCGTACTTCTTCGATTTGCTGTCGCATTTCTACTAATTCTGCTTGCCAATGATCATCGTTTAAAATTTTTACGAGCTGGTGCACGCATTCCCTCTATTAAATTCCTCCATGATTCTTTTTTTTAATTACTTTTCTTCATATTTAGCTTTACCTAATTTTTATTTATTTATTTTTTTTTTTAATCTGTATTACTGGTCGCGACTCGCTTTTGATAGAACTTGCACTGACTTTTGGATCTGCGGCTACTTGGGCGCTTTTGAAAGAACTTGGCAATTTTTTATACTGTCCTGTTTCGCGGAGTTATGTTTGTATTTGCGGTAATCACTTTCAATAAATTTCACTTCCGTCAATAACCATATATTTTACATATATATATATATATAATATAATAAGTATTAAGTATATGTATGTACTTCCATTAAGCTCTTCTAATTTTGCACGTGTGTGAGTGGCATATGTATATATATATAAATATATATATGCACACATGGACAGACATAGACAGATCTATTTATGCGCAATCCATAGCCAAGAACAACACCGATTGTATATCTTTTAACGATAATAGCGTTACTTAATTTTTCTTCCTTCATCCTCAGTTAATGTAAAAGAGAGAGAGAGAGAGAGAGAGAGAGAGAGAGAGAGAGAGAGGGAGAGGGAGAGGAGATCAAATTCACACATCGTTAGTAAAAATTAGTTGTAGTGTTGGGCAAGGTCGTCTAGCATTACACAAAACATATATCTGTAAGTGTTTTGAGTGCACTGTACTTCTGCTGCTTGTTAAATTTTTATTTCTGCATGTTTAAGTGCGTTTAGTAAACGATTTAGCCTTATACAAATGCATAGAACACATAATAGTTAATAACAGTAATATTGAAAGGGACACAACACTAAAATTTAAACTTACTAAACTGAACTAAAACAGACGCAAAGTGGAACAAAAGAATCGAGAAGCGAGAATGAAACTGTTGTTAATCTAGCCCCGATGCTAGGCCCGTAGTAGTAGTAGTACGTATTTACGAGTGTAAAATTCAGATATGCAATATAACAATTTAACAATTTTTAGTAATCCTACTATTAATGAAAATGCATTAACAACTTACACATATTTTACCTTTAATGCGTACACTTTGTACATGTTTTGAAGCAAAACCAACAAAAAACCCAATAAAAATAAACATGAAACAAGAAACGGGCCTACGAACGCAAACAACAAAACAACAAATAAAATCAAACAAAAAAAAAAAAAATAAAGAAAAAAGCTTATAAAAGAAAAACAACAGAAATAAAGATTGATAAAAATGACGTATGTGTGAGTTTTTGTATTTACGCTGAGCAGGAGCAGAAATATCGTGAAGAGGACAACGGCAGATACCTGCAGGACTCAGAGAAAACAAACGAACTGCATTCAAGGATTATGATTTAGAATCTAAACACTCAAAAATGTTATTATGCATTATGAAGATCCCTTTATTCGCCAGTTCAGTAGATATTAGATAATTTTTGTGGGTAACCAGGATCTATATATCCCAAGAGTGAAATGAAATAATTGCTCAGCGAATATTATTCTTTTGACCAAATACCGTAAAACACAATTCTTCTTGCCAAAAAGCTTCTTCGACTCGACTTATCGATAATCAATAAGCAAAACTGAAAAGCGTTTTACATTTACATTCATACATATATTGGATATTGACAGCAAAGTCAAATAAGCCATCAGATTCTTTAAAATTGCAAAATGTTATTTTGATGAAATTTCCCTTAGTTGCCATCTGCTTGTCACAAATGTCAATTGATTAAATTATTTGCTTATTATTATTTTGGGCGGATTTAGTTTTTTTCTTACGCATGTTTCTGACTTATAAATATCTATATTTGTTTCCCGTTAAATTAACCATTAGTACGATCTAACTACATCATTTATATAACTACCATAGTTATCGGTCGGTCGCTTAACTTAATAATTCAATATTTTCTGTCAGCTTTTGCTTATTATTATTTTTACTTTGCAGGGCTCGGTAGGGTATCCGCGCGGCAACGCCTGGCCATTCCTAAAGCCTGTACCTTCTTTTGCCGGAAGAGCGGGTGCCGGCGGTTATGCAGGCGTTAATCCGGGCGTGGGTATTTCAGCTGGGGGTGGTAAAGCGCCCGCTAATGCACTGGCGAGCTCCCCCGCAGCTGGGGTTGCGGCCAGAACTGGCGGCTCTGGTGGCACCAGCAAAGGTGCTAAAAGCCAGGGACAGCGTGGAGGGCAATGCGAACGTCAATGCCGGCGGCAGTGGAGCAGGTCCAGCGGCTGCCAATGCTGCGAATGCAGTGGCTATCGCTGCAAATGCAACAGCGGCTGCCACAACTAGTGGAGGCACCACAAAGCCACCACCAACAACAATAAGCCAGCGGCCGAAGGGCCCAAGCCCAGCCAACCAAAGCAACACTAAGCCACATTAATAAGTTGCAAGCGTCACCACCCCCCAGACTTACTATGAGTTGGAAGTGATTTTATAGTTGAAAATATCCACAAATGTGACATGAAATGATAGAAATTCAATTGTCTTATTTAACTAAAACTCTATCATTTCGACGCCTTATTATCTTTTCAATAAAGTACGTGTTTGCAAATTTTGTTTTCCTCAACTCTTCATTATAAAAACCTTCTTTCAGAACTGCACCTTGATAGTCTTCCAGTATGTATGTAGTCGGATTGGTATTTTGTATTTGATTTATTTTAAAAATTTCGGTTGTCCAGTTCGGTGTATACCCCTTTTCAAATGTATGTTTATGCTTGCTAATACGCCTTCTCCACGATTTGCTCCTGGTTTAATACGATTGTAGGCAGTATTCAATAAATTGTTCTCATTTAACGAATTAACATCAACAGGTCTCATTTGAATTGTTCTATGGTGTTTTCGATTGTACTCATGTATCAATTGTTTATAAATTGTAATCCAACAATGTTTTCCATTATAACTAAATTCTCTCCACATCATCTCCTTAAGCGTTCTATTAAAACGCTCAACAATTAACGCCTTAAGACCACTAAAAGTTGAGTAATGATTGATGCTATGTTTTCTACACAAAATCTTAGTCTGTATTAAAAAATTCGTTTGCATCATCGGTCTGTAAATTCTTTGGAATTCGATTTTCCTTAAAAATACCCGAGAATGCGCGATCAACTTCTTTCGCAGATTTTGTTTTCAATGCATATTTCGAAAACCAATAACTGTCAAAGGAAATTTATATCCATTATTCGATGATGAGTTTGTTGTATTTCTACTAATTCTGCTTGCCAATGATCATCGCCCGCGTTTAAAATTTTTACGAGCTGGTGCATGTAATTCCTCTATTAAATTCCTCCTGTCTCATGATTCTCTTTTTAATTACTTTTTCTTCATATTTAGCTTTAACTTAATTTTTATTTATTTATTTTTTTTATTTTTTAATCTTAATTAAAATTTTTCTTATTTATTTATTTTTTTATATATATTTTTTTATTTTATTATTATTAGGTTTTCTATCTTCGAATCTTAGATTTTTTTCTTAGTTATTAGGCGCTATGCTCACAGGATAATCAGCATTCCGGCGAATCTCCCCGACGATCCTTTAGAATTGACAATTTTGTCCCACGATGATTTCGAATCGAGATGGGTAACTCAGGTTCCTCTGGACGCAAAAGCGGAACAAAAGAATCGAGAAGCGAGAATGAAGCTGTTGTTAATCTAGCCCCGATGCTAGGCCCGGGCTCTACCAGATTTTTGTACTCCACGAACTTGTGAGAAACCTCGTCTTTTCCTTTGAGGAAATACACAAAAATCCGCCTTGATTTGTCATCAATGAACGTAAGGAAATACTTTAGCCGCCAAGAGAATTTGCTTCGAAAGGGCCACACACATCAGTGTGCACTAAGTTCCAGAAGTTCTTGTGCTCGGCTTTGTTGATCCTGGAAATGGCTGCACGTGAACCTTATTCAACACTGCATGTCTTGCACGACACCCGTTGCAACACGTCAACATTTTCCATTCCTCGTACCAGCGCCTTGTTTGCCGTCGAAGAAGCTTTTTGGCAAGAAGAATTGTGTTTTACGGTATTTGGTCAAAAGAATAATATTCGCTGAGCAAACATTTATTTCACTCTTGGGATGTATAGCCTGGTTCACAAAATTATCAATATCGATGAACTGCCAATGAAGGGACTTCATAATGCATAATAATATTTTTGAGTGTTGAGATTCTAAGATGACTTCATAATCCTTGAATGCAGTTCGTTTGTTTTCTCTGAGTCCTGCATCTGGTTTGTCCTCTTCACGATATTCCTGCTCCTGCTCACATAATACAAAAACTCACACATATATAATTTTTTATCAATCTTTATTTCTGTTGTTTTTCTTTTATAAGCTTTTTCTTTATTTATTATTTTTTTTTTTTTATGTGTTGTTTTATTGTTTCGTTCGTAACCCATTCTTGTTTCATGTTTAATTTTATTGCGGGTTTATTTGTTGGTTTTGTTTTCAAAACATGTACTAAGTGTACGCATAAAGGTAAAATATGTGTAAATTGTTAATGCATTTTCATTATAGTAGGCTTAGTAAAATTGTTAAATTGTTATATTGCATATCTGAATTTTACACTCATAAATCGTACTACTACTACTACGGGCCTAACATCGGGCTAAATTAACAACAGCTTCATTCTAGCTTCTCAATTATTATGTTCCACTTTGCGTCTGTTTTAGTTCAGTTAGTAAGTTTACGCTTTTAGTGTACCCTTTCAATATACTGTTATTAACTTTTATGTGTTCTATGCATTTGTATAAGGCTAAATCATTTACAAAACGCACTTAAACATGCAAAAATAAAAATTTAACAAGCAGCAGAAGTACAGTGCACTCAAAACACTTACAGATATATGTTTTGTGTAATGCTAGACCTTTACTAACACTACAACTAATTTTTACTAACGATGTGTAAATTTGATTCTCCTCCCCTCCCCCCCCCCCCCCCACTCAGCTCTCTCTTTGTCTCTCTCTTTTACATTAACTCAATGAAAGAAAGAAAAAAGTAAGGAACGCTATTATCGTTGGAAGATATACAATCGCATACATAGATCTGTCTGTGCCAATATATATATTTATATATATATATACATATGCCACTCACTCACATGCAAAATCGAAGATTTAATGGGAGTACATACATACTACTTCATTATTACATATATACCATAAATAATATATATAGATTGATTGATATGCACACATGCTGCTT
>JAEIFY010000036.1:0-44010 GCA_018904355.1 Drosophila sproati | reverse complement strand
AATCAACATACACCAAAAGGGCTTCATAATGTTGAAAGAAATTCTAACTTTTGACAATTATTGGCGAAGATACAACCATTTGAATTTGGAACAAAAACTTAAAACGTCATTTTCTTGATATCACCTCAAATTGACATATTTTCAACTTTTGATGCAGAATCAATATATGAAAAGGGTCTTCATTGTCAAAGAAATCCCAACTTTTGACAATTATTGGCGAAGACAACCATTTGAATTTGGATAAGTTAACGTTATTTCTTGATATCACCTCAAATTGACATATTTTCAACTTTTGATGCAGAATCAATATATATGAAAAGGGCTTCATAATGTTGAAAGAAATTCTAACTTCTTGAGTATTATTGGCGAAGATACAACCATTTGAATTTGGAACAAAAACTTAAAACGTAATTTTCTCGATATCACTCTAATTGACATACTTTCAACTTTCGACTAGAATCAATATATATGAAAAGGGCTTCATAATGTTGAAAGAAATTCTAACTTTTGACAATTATTGGCGAAGATACAACCATTTGAACTTGGAACAAAAACTTAAAACGTAATTTTCTCGATATCACCTCAATTGACATATTTCCAACTTTTGATGCAGAATCAATATATATGAAAAGGGCTTCATAATGTTGAAAGAAATTCTAACTTTTGACAATTATTGGCGAAGATACAACCATTTGAATTTGGAATAAAAACTTAAAACGTCATTTTCTCGATATTGGTTAATCGACATATTTTCAACTTCTATGCAGAATCAATATTGAAAATGGTTCATAATGTTGAAAGAAATTCTAACTTTTGACAATTATTGGCGAAGATACAACCATTTGAATTTGGAACAAAAACTTAAAACGTAATTTTCTCGATATCACCTCAAATTGACATATTTTCAACTTTTGATGCAGAATCAATATATATGAAAAGGGCTTCATAATGTTGAAAGAAATTCTAACTTTCAAGCAATTATTGTGAAGAAACTATTTGAATTTTGAAGAAAAATTAAAACGTCATTTTTCTATAACCACTTTAAATCACATATTTTCAACTTTTGATGCAGAATCAATATATATGAAAAGAGCTTCATAATGTTGAAAGAAATTCTAACTTTTGACAATTATTGGCGAAGATACAACCATTTGAATTCGGAACAAAAACTTAAAACGTCATTTTCTCGATATCACCTCAAATTGACATATTTTCAACTTTTGATGCAGAATCAATATATGAAAAGGGCTTCATAATGTTGAAAGAAATTCTAACTTTTGTAGATTTATTGGTGAAGCATACAACTATTTGAGTCTTGGGAAGGAAAATTAAAATGTCATTTCTCGATATTATCTCAAGATGATTTTCACTTTTTGACTAGAATCAATATATATGAAAAGGGCTTCATAATGTTGAAAGAAATTCTAACTTTTGACAATTATTGGCGAAGATACAACCATTTGAATTTGGAACAAAAACTTAAAACGTCATTTTCTCGATATCACCTCAAATTGACATATTTTCAACTTTTGATGCAGAATCAATATATATGAAAAGGGCTTCATATTGTTGAAAGAAATTCTAACTTTTGACAATTATTGGCGAAGATACAACCATTTGAATTTGGAACAAAAACTTAAAACGTCATTTTCTCGATATCACTCTAAATTGACATATTTTCAACTTTTGACTGCAAATCAATACAATATAAAAGGGCTTCATAATGTTGAAAGAAATTCTAACTTTTGACAATTATTGGCGAAGATACAACCATTTGAATTTGGAACAAAAACTTAAAACGTCATTTTCTCGATATCACCTCAAATTGACATATTTTCAACTTTTGATGCAGAATCAATATATATGAAAAGGGCTTCATAATGTTGAAAAAAATTCTAACTTTTGACAATTATTGGCGAAGATACAATCATTTGAATTTGGAACAAAAACTTAAAACGTCATTTTCTCGATATCAACTCAAATTGACATATTTTCAACTTTTGATGCAGAATCAATATATATGAAAAGGGCTTCATAATGTTGAAAAAAATTCTAACTTTTGACAATTATTGGCGAAGATACAACCATTTGAATTTGGAACAAAAACTTAAAACGTAATTTTCTCGATATCACCTCAAATTGACATATTTTCAACTTTTGATGCAGAATCAATATATATGAAAAGGGCTTCTAAATGTTGAAAAAGAAATTCTAACTTTTGACAATTATTGGCGAAGTACAACCATTTGAATTTGGAACAAAAACTTAAAATGTTATTTTCTTATATCATTTATAAATTGACATATTTTCAACTTTTGATGCAGAATCAATATATATGAAAAGGGCTTCATAATGTTGAAGAAATTCTAACTTTTGACAATTATTGGCGAAGATATAACTTATTATTTGAATTCGGAACAAAAACTTAAACGTTATTTTCTTGATACCACTTTAATCGACATATTTTCAACTTTTGATGCAGAATCAATATATATGAAAAGGGCTTCATAATGTTGAAAGAAATTCTAACTTTTGACAATTATTGGCGAAGATACAACCATTTGAATTTGGAACAAAAACTTAAAACGTTATTTTCTCGATATCACCTCAAATCGACATATTTTCAACTTTTGATGCAGAATCAATATATATGAAAAGGGCTTCATAATGTTGAAAGAAATTCTAACTTTTGACAATTATTGGCGAAGATACAACCATTTGAATTTGGAACAAAAACTTAAAACGTCATTTTCTCGATATCACCTCAAAAGGACATATTTTCAACTTTTGATGCAGAATCAATATATACGAAAAGGGCTTCATAATGTTGAAAGAAATTCTAACTTTTGACAATTATTGGCGAAGATACAACCATTTGAATTTGGAACAAAAACTTAAACGTAATTTTCTCCATATCACCTCAAAATTGACATATTTTTCAACTTTTGATGCAGAATCAATATATATGAAAAGGGCTTCATAATGTTGAAAGAAATTCTAACTTTTGACAATTATTGGCGAAGATACAACCATTTGAATTTTGAACAAAAACTTAAAACGTCATTTTCTCGATATCACCTCAAAATTGACATATTTTCAACTTTTGATGCAGAATCAATATATATGAAAAGGGCTTCATAATGTTGAAAGAAATTCTAACTTTTGACAATTATTGGCGAAGATACAACCATTTGAATTTGGAACAAAAACTTAAAACGTCATTTTCTCGATATCACCTCAATTGACATATTTTCAACTTTTGATGCAGAATCAATATATATGAAAAGGGCTTCATAATGTTGAAAGAAATTCTAACTTTTGACAATTATTGGCGAAGATACAACCATTTGAATTTGGAACAAAAACTTAAAACGTAATTTTCTCGATATCACCTCAAAATGACATATTTTCAACTTTTGATGCAGAATCAATATATATGAAAAGGGCTTCATAATGTTGAAAGAAATTCTAACTTTTGACAATTATTGACGAAGATACAACCATTTGAATTTGGAACAAAAACTTAAAACGTCATTTTCTCGATATCACCTCAATTGACATATTTTCAACTTTTGATGCAGAATCAATATATATGAAAAGGGCTTCATAATGTTGAAAGAAATTCTAACTTTGGACAATTATTGGCGAAGATACAACCATTTGAATTTGGAACAAAAACTTAAAACGTCATTTTCTCGATATCACCTCAAAATGACATATTTTCAACTTTTGATGCAGAATCAATATATATGAAAAGGGCTTCATAATATTGAAAGAAATTCTAACTTTTGACAATTATTGGCGAAGATACAACCATTTGAATTTGGAACAAAAACTTAAAACGTCGTTTTCTCGATATCACCTCAAATTGACATATTTTCAACTTTTGATGCAGAATCAATATATATGAAAAGGGCTTCATAATGTTGAAAGAAATTCTAACTTTTGACAATTATTGGCGAAGATACAACCATTTGAATCTGGAACAAAAACTTAAAACGTCATTTTCTCGATATCACCTCAAATTGACATATTTTCAACTTTTGATGCAGAATCAATATATATGAAAAGGGCTTCATAATGTTGAAAGAAATTCTAACTTTTGACAATTATTGGCGAAGATACAACCATTTGAATTTGGAACAAAAACTTAAAACGTCATTTTCTCAATATCACCTCAAAATGACATATTTTCAACTTTTGATGCAGAATCAATATATATGAAAAGGGGTTCATAATGTTGAAAGAAATCTAATTTTTAACGTATTGGCGAAGTTTCCGCCCTTTCAAATTCGAACCAAAAAACTTAAAACGTCATTTTCTCGATATTATCTCAAATTGACATATTTTTAATTTTTGAATGCCGAATCAATATATTGAAAGGGCTTCATAATGTTGAAAGAAATTCTAACTTTTGACAATTATTGGCGAAGATACAACCATTTGAATTTGGAATAAAAACTTAAAACGTCATTTTCTCGATATCACCTCAAATTGACATATTCTCAACTTTTGATGCAGAATCAATATATATGAAAAGGGCTTCATAATGTTGAAAGAAATTCTAACTTTTGACAATTATTGGCGAAGATATAACCATTTGAATTTGGCAAAGATTTAAGTATATTCTTCTTGATATCACCTCTAATCGAGACCCTTTCACCTTTGAGAACCAATATTGGGTTCTTTTTCTAACTTTAAGGTTAAAGAATTCCTTTTTTTATATTATTAATCATTGTGCCCCCTTTTGACTTATCCCTCCTCTTTCATCAGCCCCCCCCCCAAAAAGAAAGAATCTTTGTTGGGTTGAGGTCTACTATGTCTTTACAATCCAAGACATGCGCCCCTAGGATGCTGCTTCTTCTTCTAACTAAGGCGACACAGTCTGCCAGGATGTGCATCGAGGATTCCTCCTCCCCTTCACAAAACCTGCAGAGATCGCTACTATATATACCCAGTTTTGCCAGGTGGCTCCTAGTCTACAGTGTCCTGTCAATAGACCGGTAAGTATCCTAAGGTTGTTCTTTCCCATGGTTATAATCTGTTTAAAACGAACAAGATTATAACCACCTAGGAGACATCTGGCTTGTCGGAGTCCTACTGTCTCCGACCAACTCTGTTGCCGTCTCTGCCTTTCCTCGTTTCTGAGTTCCAGTCGTATAGTGTGTTTTCCTATGCCACAATACGGTTCTGGTCCTGTTAGGGCCTTCCTGCCCCCATTCTTGCTTGCTCGTCAGCCGCCTCGTTTCCCGCTATGTCCCTGTGGCCCGGGACCCATCGTAGGGTGAGCCTGTTGTGTGTCCCGAGTAGGTCTAGCTTCGAACGAACTTCATGGACTAACTTCGATGTTATCTTAGTCCCCATTATAGCTTTCAATGCTGCTTGACTGTCGGATAGGATGGATATATCCGTATTCCGATAGTTACGTTTTATGTTGAAGTCCGCACATCTCCTTATCGAACACACCTTAGCCTGAAATATGCAGGTGTGCGTTCCAGGGATTCATGGCAAAATGCCCGAGGACCCACCACTCCAAGGCCGGTGCCCTGGTTCGTGAGTGATCCATCGGTGTACCATTTTATGGTGTGCGGTTTCATGGGATGGACTTCGTCCAGACTTGTCCATTCCCTTTTACTACTCATACGAACTGTATTTCGCTCGAATATGTATTCGGCTACCATTTTGTCCTTAGGTTGTGTCAGTGGGGTAGTTCGTTTGAAAGGAGTTGGGCATCTTTATGGCTAAGGATACGGTTGCCCCCAACTCCTTCTGCGGATATCCTGAGAAGCGTGGCTTTCTGTTTAAACCTTATAATATGGTGGAGTGGTGTCAGCTCCATTAAGGCTTCAAGGGCCATTGTTGGGCAGGTGCGCATAGCTCCTGTCATACATACGCAGGCCATTCTATGCAACTTTTGTAGTTGCTTCTTCACGGTGATCATCCGCGCCCTATCACCCCCATGCTACCACCCCATAGGCTAACATGGGTCTTACTACCATCAGGTATAGCCATCTTAATATCTTTGGTGATGTACCCCATTATTTACCTGCAATACGACATGTATAAAGCGCCCTAGAGCACTTTAATATCGTGTTTTGCACATGGGTGCCAAAGTTAAGCCCGCTATCAAATGTGATTCCCAGGTATTTGACCTCCCTACTTGTTTCTAGTAGGGTCCCTGAGAGCCATATCTGTCTCATTCTCTGTACTTATGTCGTCTGGTAAAGGGGACGATGACTGTTTTCGTAGGGTTTAGGTTGAGTCCAACCTCCATACACCAGTCATACGTTATCCTTAGCCCTGACTGGACTATGTCACAGAGTGATTCTTCGAATTTGCCTCGCGCTATGATAACAATGTCATCGGCATAACCCTGACATTGAATACCACTGTTAGCAAGTCTGTTTAGTAGTTCGCTCACTAACAGACTCCAGAGTAGCGGAGACAACACCCCTCCTTGGGGACAGCCTTTGGTGGTTAGGACTGTTACAGTGCTATCATGCAATGATGCCGTGGCTTGTCTGGACCGTAGCAGTGCAGATATCCATCTGCTGATAGTATGTCCAGGCCCTCTTCTCTCAAGGGTAGCATTGATTGCATCATGAGATGTGTTATCAAAGGCACCTTCTATGTCTAAGAAGGCGCATAGTGCTACTTCCTTATTATCAATTGCCGCGCTCAAAGTACGTCGCAGCTGATAAAGTGCTGTGTCCGTGGACCTGCCTACTCTGTATGCATGCTGCGTTGGGTGCAGCGGCCTTTGTTTAAGCAAAGTGCTTCTGACTTTGTAGTCCACCAGCTTTTCCAACGTTTTCAGTAAAAAACGATGTTAAGCTGATGGGTCTGAAGGACTTTTGGGCTGGTAATGTCTTTCTTCCTGCCTTGGGGATGAAGACTACCCTAGCTCTTCTCCATGCGCTCGGTATGTATCCGAGGGCTAGGCTACTTACTAATGCTTTCCTAATGCGGGAGAGGAGTATTTCCTGTCCCGTTTGAAGGAAGGCTGGCGATATGCCGTCCATTCCAGGGGACTTATAGGCTGGAATGTTCCGATTGCCCAGTTAAGTCTCTCCCTTGAGACTGTCGACTTAGCGCATGCCCAGTCGTAGTTGCCGATCTTCTTTCCTTTCGATAGCCTCTTCCTGCAGGGGTGTGCTTCCTGGAAGTGCGTCTCAAAAAGTAACACTAGTTTCTGAAAATCACTGCTCGTAAAGGAGTTATCCCCACGCTTCAGTGCTAAATTCGCATCAGGCGTTCGTTTCGCCAGTGCTCTATGGAGCCTGGCGCCTTCGCTTGTGCCAACTATGCTTTCACAGAAGTTCCTGTAATTCTTCCGTTTGGCCTTCCTTATCTCCTTATTATAGGAGGTCAGGCTTTCACGGTACTGCTCCCACATTCCGCAGCCTTTCTAGGCTGTCGCGTTCCCCATGGGGCATCTTTCTCCAGTACTTTTTCCCTACCGGGCAGTTATCCTCAAATGCATTGGTTATGCACTTGTTGAGGTCACCAATATCCCCGAGGCGGCCTTAGCACGGTGGATGTTTACCCTGAGCCAGCCCTGTGCCGGTGACTTTGGCCATCTATTGCTGGGGGGCTCCAGCTGACGGTGATCGGGGCCTGGAATCGCCCCCGTCACCGCCGCACCTCATTTGTGCAGTCAGCTGTTGCCGCACCAGCAGCTCCTCCGCCAGCTCCTGTGAGGACATGGGGATGTCTTCATCTCCCAGTATGTCCATTTGGCAGAGCGTTTTGTCCGCCAACTCCTCATCTTCTGCGAGGTCCCCCCAGTCGGTGTTGTGGATAACTAAAAACATTCTCACTAAGTTGTGAATTGAGGGGGTGAGTATACATTCAAAATCTGCATATAAAAACAAAAAATATTCTCAAAATTAAGACTTGCCTTGTCTTCTGCTTTACGGACTGATATTAATTCCCATTTAAAACAAAATGCATCAACATTTTTAACACATACACATTTATTCTATACACACACACATATACACTTTATTTTCAGCTTCATGAATTCAAATAAAATGCATATATGTACAACCTAAAATGATGTGTTCATCTTCTTTTTTTGTTCTTAATTTTATTTACATTATCATTTTTGATTGTTTGTATATTAATTCATTTATTATTATTTATTTATTTATCTCTTCTTTTTTTTTCTTACTACTATGAATTAATTCTAAAATGCCCCTAGGCATATGTATTTATCCCATCATTTTTTATTTTTCTCTTATCATCTTTAGAACTTAAAGTTGTTTTTTCTTATTCTATGTGTATATAAATTGTGAATCTTAGATCTAAACATCAACATGCTATCACAAAATGTATTTTTTTCAAATAGACATTGCTTATAACTATTTTTAGCCAACTTATCTAACGCAGACTTTTCAACACCTTTTGATTTTTTTATCATCCACCCCCATCAAGAGAGCAATGAATACATTTTGGCTCTGAGTCCAACAAACTCCAACATTATTTTTCCACTGTTTTTATGTTTCATCATTCCCAAAACTTTCTTATTGCACCTTCTGATCCCATATTTTTTAGATAACTCCCCCGGATAGTCAGATGTATCAAATCTCATTTCTACATCTTCCGCATCCCCTCTCAATAGAATATATGAATGAGTCTGTATCCATATAATTCAAAGAAACTTTTTCTTGATACTTTGGTTTCATGTAATCATAATGAAAATCGTACATTTGCCATTTTGATAGTTCGAGAACTGTAAAACCTAAATGTTAGGCTTATCATACACATTATGGAGACGATTCATTTGAATCGTATATATATCTTCAGAAAATTGTGCTGAACTATGGAAATTGGCCTTTGCAATGAGGGCACGAGCACCCAATCTACGCAATTAGTGGTTTCCCACGATGTGACCAGTTTGATGCCTTTACGTTTTTCTACGTTTCCCATCGTTTTTCCATAGACAGCGTTATTTAATAGTTTGAAAAAGTCTTTTTCAAAATTATTTTGTGCTAGCGTTCTATGATATGTATTTAAGTCTATGTACTTTTTAAGCCAGGGGACTGCTTAAACTCTAAAATGTAGTGTATTTTTGTTAATATTAAGCCATTTCTTAGACGTTGCCTGAAGATTTCTATAATGGATAGGATACCTTATTTTTTACCTAAGGTCAGCAACAAGTTTTTTAACTTTAGCCCCCGAGTAGGCTTTTGGTTTGATGGGCAAAAAGGTAGATCATTATGGTAATCGTGAACAGAGTCTGGATACAAAAGATCTACCTATGAGAATACCCAGAATCTGAATTATCTTTGATAGATGAAATATCAAATGCATTAAATTCTGCATCATTCATCCATTTAAAGCCGGAATATGGGAGATATTGCGACATTGCCCAACCATATAAATTATTGTCATCTAAATACATCAGCAATTCTGATGGCGCAGTGCTGTCATAACCCCCCATATACATATGGTTGGCTTTCGAATAGCGCTTACAGCAATGAACTAATCCACCACGAATACCATTTTGAATGAACCTATACATATTAACGTCAGTTAACAATTCTAGTTCTATTTTTGTGGTCTTCAACATTGCATCCCATGAAGACCGGGTGTAGTGTAACAATGGGCGGGATCTAATAGTAGATTTTCTTGCAAATTGCACAAAAATTTTGAAAGACATCCGACAGCAAAAGAACACCAGTCTTAAGATACAATTCCATGTAATCTTTAAGACTTTGACATCAAAAAACTGGCCGACTTTTTGAGCGTGGGAATAGTCTTCGACTGAACATACTGTATTGGTTAAACTGTTGAAGAATTTATCTCTGTGGGGAAGAGCTGACTCATCCAATTTGCTCTCTGGGTCAATATAAGGAAATACCCCTTCCTACGTATTAGATGAAATTCATCATCTAATGGGAAAAAGGCTTTTACGTTATTGAAGCTGGCTATATCTAGATTGTTACTAAGTGCATCTAGACTTGATGCCATGAAACGGAACGTATCTAAAAATCTAATTTCAAAGTTTTTATCATGGGATGCAATATGAAAAAATTTTGAAAGTGAAATGTACCACTCCTTATTAAGGGGGTACTTTTATATCACCTTCAACTTTATTTAATTCTCTAACGAACAAATGAGAATCATATTTAGAAAAGTTGTGGAAAAATACAGGAACAAAAGGTGCAATTTGAAAATTAATGTTGCAGGCATTATGCGCTGCACCCCTAGACAACCAAGTTAAATGGCAATGATCCCTAACTCGATCATTGCCTAAAGTTTTTTCACAGATGTGTCAAGTGGCTGCATTTCTAAACCCAAACTCATCATCTGCACTCATATTTATGGGCTTGATGGTGCTTAGATAACAAGTATAAATATCGTTTACATCTCTGATAAGAGACTTGGCAAATTTTATACCTGCATCTTCCCAGTTTCTGAAACAAGCTTATCTAACGTTGGGTTAAAGGAACATACACACTCAATTGCGAATTGAGGGGGGTTAGAATACACTCAAAATCTGCATATACAACAAAAGGTACGTCTAAACTACGATTAAAATTCTTAAAACTAAGACTTGCTTTTTCTTCCGATGGGAGTATTGACACAACCTTCCCACACTGTTGACGGTGCTCTTCATGCATCCACGCATTATGTGAAAAATTCAAGCACTCTGCAGTACAATTGCGTCTTGTGTGATGTAATTTGACGTCTTACAAGTCTGGAAGTATACGAAAAAAAAACAAATATATATGTTTTAAAAAATTTTGTTTTTTGAAAAAGAGTATTTATTAAAATATTACCTTGACAAATTTTGTATCCACACGAAATGTCCGCGGTCCTCACTCTCCAGCAACATTAGGCTAATGTGGGTATTCTCTCCATCTCCGTCACATACAATGGACCGTTGACTGCATTGAACTGCTCATCGAATCCAAAAACATTGATGCTAATGTTTTGGTTTTGAGCTTCAACAATTTTTATTTGATCTAACGGTAGTGGGAAATCCAAATTGGAAAAATTGAGTATGAGCGCTTCATCAATTTTTATTAAGTCGCTCTCAATCCCATCAACTTTATATGCTGAGCATCGTGCAGGCTGGTTGTTTGCTGGTGCTTTAAAGGGCTGATATTAATGCCCATTTAAAAGAAAATTCATCAGCATTTTTAACATTAATGATCGCCTTCTTGTTCAATAAAGCTTGAAACTTTGAGTGGAATATATTTGTTAATATTTATCTCCAGTCTTAAGATTTGAGACAATGTCCAACCACTGTCCTTCTCTTGGAACTCATCCATTTTCACACAAATTATTGCAGGAAAGATCTTTGATGATCGCTCCAAGATCAGTAGATGCTGTTAAGACACTCATATTAGACTGATGAGATTTAATTGTCATCAGCAATTCATCATCAGTGAATTTTATATACTCTCAAAGAGTTCTATATTCATTTTGCAGGCTGTGTGAGTTAGCAATACATTTTGAATTAGCGGAATCATTTCTTGAGCTGCTTCACTCTGAAACTCTATTGGTTTGACCAAATTTGTGTGATTATTCTCAAATGAGAATGTCGAAATCCGATTTTTGAATCCGCTCGAAATTAGTTTCACCTTACTATTTATAGGCATAAAAACGAGCATCTTGTGGGAATTGGAACGAAGATGCGCGCTCCACTTTGCGGATGCAATTTTATATTGCATTCGGTGCAGATCCTGGCGACGGAGTTGATGTTGTTGGTGGTGGTGATGGAGTTGATGATGGAGCTGGTGGTGGTGGTGATGGGCTTGAGAGTGATGCTGTTGTTGAAGATGGAGTGGGTTGGATTGTTGGTGACGCTTGTATTAGCCACATAGTAGAATTATCGAAATATTTCGGGTGGCTCTGTCCTTGGGCCAAGTTATTCCGGGCGACATAGTTGAATCCCTCGATGGCGTTCACGTTGTTGTTCTTATTATTGAACATTTTAATTGTTTGGTTTTTGTTTTTTGGTTTTGTTTTAAGCTTTGAATGCACAACACACACGAGTTGACGATTGCAGAGTTCAAAAACTACCAAGGTTTCAGAAATCGGAATCTAAAATATTAGGTATGAAGCCGGCGCAGGTGCACAAAGCAACGCAGGCTATTATTTTAAAGTATTGAGAAATTAACATAAGGAGTGTCACTCAAACAGAGTGCACTGTAAAAAACACAATTTTATGACACTCTGGATCAGATGACAATTGGTTTTTTTTTAAGTTCCGGGTTATTTCAACTATAAATGGGAAGGCAATTAACTTGACTGATCAAAATAACACCTGAATTATTTGGCAAGCATATGCAAAAGCAGCATGATCGCTAGTTCCAGCAATAATACAAATGAACATTTTCTCAAGCGCCGTTAAATGTTCTCTAACCATAGTTATGTTCTTTGGAGCAGACAATTACTCCCTCATTATTGGTAAGAAAAATTATATCTCATGGATAAGCAGTATTGGTATTATTAGGCAAATCCGGAACTTCGTCAGCACCGGAAATCTTAGAAAAATGAAACATTTTGGTTTCAACTCAAAAGGGGGGATTGTTCAGCAACTTACAGGGAACTCGCCTCCAGTTGGGTGCTAAAACTTCCGTCGAGCACGTCACAACGCGTTTTACAAGTTACTCAGACATTACGGCATTTTAGTGGGGAACACTACCTAACTCTGAATTTTAAAGTCGTCTTTAAACTCTTTCCTAGGTCTAAGAGCCTTACGGTAGGGCCCCATAGAGACAACTAGTTTTAATTTTTTAGGATTCCATCTACATCTAAACTACATGGGGAGAACGATACCCCTCAAGAGTTCGTTTGGGTTTGCAAATCTCACAAACGATTAAGGGACTAGACCAATTCCCTTTTATGGTGGGCTGTCATCTGTTCAGGGTGCCCTAAAGGGGGCGAGGTCTGAGGTGGTAGTCGACTCCTTTGTTCTACGCACCCAACAATGATAATCGAAGCACAGTTAGTCGATGATCCCCCAAAAAAACTTATCCTAACTCATTATACTACCATCCCTCCCAGGAACGTTACGATTTTAGCACTTCATGATTATTTCTTTTCGGGTTTTATTCATTGACATTCATCATCATTCCGGGCACCTATGTTAGCCACAGAATGGAAGTTATTAAATTTATAAGATAAAAATTACTTACAGATAAAACAATAAGAATTTAATTAAGAAAAAAAAGTTAATCCTAAAAATCCCTAATTTGGAATTTTACAAAAAAAGTTAATTAAAAAAATTAATTTCAAAAGATCAATAATTGGAAATTTTAAATTTATAAAAATTTAACTAGGAAAATTAATTACAAAACGAAATTAATTTAAAAAAATTTATGAAATTTAAGCATTCGAATTTAGATTTATTTTAAATATATTTGCAAGTCGTTATGCCGCAAAAGTTTAATGAGGAAATTGGTTTGGTACATGATGCTTGTTTGCGCTTAGTTTTTGATAGCTTTATTTTCAATTAACAACACTAAGTTATTTCCGCTTTATAAACTGTTTTGAATGTATTTAGACTAGAAGCCCAATGCAGTCTTTTCAACAACGATAATAATTATGGAACGATCGATCAGCTAGAGTTATGCGAAACGAATGAATAGCTGCAACAGCGAATGAATAGTCGCAACGTTGCCACCAGAAATTAACAACGCAATTTCACGCTTCGCTTAAAAAAAATACAAAATGTATGGCAGCACTGCCAGTATGGTGCAAGTCTAATACTGAAATACATTAAATGAGATTTTGGATGTTGTATGAGACTCCAGTTCTGGGATGTGCAATGACGCATTTGTGTTGCCTACTTCAGGGCATTTTCTTTGATATACGTTTATACGATTCACAAACGGTTTAAGCTTAAATATATTGACATGCTAGATGCAGCATTTGAGCCACCGTTGCCCGCCGTCAGCACCTGTTAATTGTCATATTAATTTTAATTCAAACTGCTTGTTATCGCCTTCGTTCTTATTTGATATACTGTGATTCTTGTGCGAGTTGGTATTAGGCTTCTTGTCTCAATGCAGACATAAGTTTTCAAACTTCTTCGTCTTCTTCGAAGTCTGTGAATAATTGGGTAGGTGGGATTTTTGCTCGCGCTAGACAATCTTTTTTTTTCCATTGAATAATGAAAGAAAAATACATACCCAAATTTGGCGACATTCCCACTTCGAAAAGCATGGCAGTTAACTCTTAGATCTTGTATGTTATCATTTCCAAAACGACAATCGGAAAATGTGAGCCGAATGATCCTGAATGTGATTGAGGAGAGGACATAAAGCGGGAAATATATAGTGGTGCCGCACTATTGATGAACGGTTGCCCTCTCAAGAGGTTAGCAAGGAAAACTCATTCAACTACTGTTTGTGCTGAGTTGTAATTTCAATGACTTTATTTCTTAAAATCCTAGTCTTATATTCACGTAGTTTCTACCATCTGTAGATGATCCAAATGCAATGCCTACACCTCTAAAAAGAAATCCATGCATCAGGGTGGAAGTTTTATGACACTCAGTTCAACTAAGCCAAATTATGTTTATTGGGATGATCCAAATGAGATCGTTGATAGACTTGAACTTTTAGTTGGCTCACAGACAGATGGTAACACAAATCACAGTAGAGTTATGATCTATAGGACCGTTTAATGGTACATTTATTCCTCAAATAAGTGGAATAAAGAGAAAAGTAATTCCACTTGGAAGTCTATGTGGAAAATGGTCAAAGCATTGGTAATAAATATAAACTGTTCAAAAATATTATCGTTTATAAAAAAAAAAAATAATTAAGGTTAAGCTAAATATGAAGATCAATAATTAAAAAGATAATCATGAGTAGGAAGAATTTATTAGAGGAATTACATGCACCAGCTCGTAAAATTTTAAAAACCGAAGAGTTATTATGAAGGGAATCGATGATCATTGGCAAGCAGACTTAGTAGAAATGCGACAGTACTCATCATCGAATAAGGATATAAATTTCTATTGAGAATCGAATTCCAAAGAATTTACAGACCAAAGAATTTTTTAATACAGACTTTAAGAGTTTGTGTAGAAAACATAACATCAATCATTACTCAACTTTTAGTGGTCTTAAGGCGTTATCATTGTTGAGCGTTTTAATAGAACGCTTAAGGAGATGATGTGGAGAGAGTTTAGTTATAATGGAACATATTGTTGGATTACAATTTATAAACAATTGATAAATGAGTACAATCGAAAACATCATAGAACAATTCAAATGAGACCTGTTTATGTAAATTCGTTAAATGAGAACAAGTTGTTGAATACTGCCTACAATCGTATAAAAATCTTCAATGGTAGTAAATATCATGTTCGAGATTATGTGCAAGCATAAACATACATTTGAAAAGGGGTGTACACCGAACTGGACAACTGAAATTTTTAAAATAAAACAAATACAAAATAGCAATCCAACTACATACATACTGGAAGACTATCAAGGTGCAGTTCTGAAAGGAGGTTTCTATAATGAAGAGTTGAGGAAAACAAGATATTCAAACACTTACTTGATTGAAAAGATAATAAGGCGTCGAAAAGATAGACTTCTAGTTAAATGGCTTGGGTTCTCAAACGATCAGAACTCTTGGATAAATATCAATGAAGTTCTATAAAATCGCACGAGTGCGTACTATTAATAGATTAAAATTTCATGAACAGTATTTATTTGTGATGAACCTGTCAGTAATTTCCTTTAAACCTTCTGACCTGTGCACTAAGGTTTCGATACTCAGTGTAGGGAATTTCGGATATAAAAGAGCGTCTTGAATACAAGTAGCTCATTCAAAAAGATGTCGAAGAACATTCAGGAGCTGTTCAATTTAATGGACTACGAGGAGAATTCAATGAATTTTTAATTGGGGGAGCTGAGTCCATCGGAATGGCTTGAGCTCTTGGAAATTTCACCTAGAGAGAAACGGAAAATCGAGGAGGAGGAGGAGCGCTTCTTTCCACAAGAAGCAAAAGGTTGACGACTCGGAAACCATCATCATCGATATAACCGAGGAGGGACAAAGGATGGAGCCCACCTTCGATGAGCTTCTTGTCGAGGAGCCCATTGCTGAGGAATGGGACATAAAGAAAATTTTCGATGCTGACGATGGTTTAGAAAATTCAATAGAATTTTTAAACTTTATTAAAAATATTTAATAATAAATACTAAATTTAATCAATTGTATTTCATTTATTCATTACATTTAAATAAATAAAAAAAAACATTGCAAAATACATATATCTTTGTGTTATATTTATTCCACACATACATATTTATTCTATACACACACACATATACACTTTATTTTCAGCTTCATGAATTCAAATAAAATGCATATATGTACAACCTAAAATGATGTGTTCATCATCTTTTTTTGTTCTTAATTTTATTTACATTATCATTTTTGATTGTTTGTATATTAATTAATTTATTATTATTTATTTATTTATCTCTTTTTTTTTTTTCTTACTACTATGAATTAATTCTAAAATGCCCCTAGGCATATGTATTTATCCCATCTTCTTTTATTTTTCTCTTATCATCTCTAGAACTTAAAGTTGTTTTCCTTATTCTATGTGTATATAAATTGTGAATCTTAGATCTAAACATCAACATGCTATCACAAAATGTATTTTTTTCAAATAGACATTGCTTATAACTATTTATAGCCAACTTATCTAACGCAGACTTTTTAACACCTTTTGATTTTTTTATGCATCCACCCCCATCAAGAGACAATGAATACATTTTGGCTCTAAGTCCAACAAACTCCAACATTATTTTTCCACTGTTTTTATGTTTCATCATTCCCAAAACTTTCTTATTGCACCTTCTGATCCCATATTTTTTAGATAACTCCTCCGGATAGTCAGATGTATCAAATCTCATTTCTACATCTTCCGCAATTTACCTTAGTCTCAATAGAATATATGAATGAGTCTGTATCCATATAATTCAAAGAAACTTTTTCTTGATACTTTGGCTTCATGTAATCATAATGAAAATCGTTCATTTGCCATTTTGAGAGTTCGAGAACTGTAAAACCTAAATACATAGGCTTATCATACACATTATGGAGACGATTCATTTGAATCGCATATATATCTTCAGAAAATTGTGCTGAACTATGGAAATTGGCCTTTGCAATGAGGGCACGAGCACCCAATCTACTGCAATTAGTGGTTTCCCACGATGTGACCAGTTTGATGCCTTTACGTTTTTCTACGTTTTCCATCGTTTTTCCATAGACAGCGTTATTTAATAGTTTGAAAAAGTCTTTTTCAAAATTATTTTGTGCTAGCGTTCTATGATATGTATTTAAGTCTATGTACTTTTTAAGCCAGGGAGACTGCTTAAACTCTAAAATTTAGTGTATTTTTGTTAATATTAAGCCATTTCTTAGACGTTGCTGAAGATTTCTATAATGGATAGGATACCTTATTTTTTACCTAAGGTCAGCAACAAGTTTTTTAACTTTAGCCTCCCGAGTAGGCTTTTGGTTTGATGGGCAAAAAGGTAGATCATTATGGTAATCGTGAACAGAGTCTGGATACAAAAGATCTACCTCGAGATGCACCCAGACTCTGAATTATCTTTGATAGATGAAATATCAAATGCATTCAATTCTGCATCATTCATCCATCTAAAGCCGGAATATGGGAGATATTGCAACATTGCCCAACCATATAAATTATTGTCATCTAAATACATCAGCAATTCTGATGGCGTAGTGCTGTCATAACCCCCCATATACATATGGTTGGCTTTCGAATAGCGCTTACAGCACTGAACTAATCCACCACGAATACCATTTTGAATGAACCTATACATATTAACGTCAGTTAACAATTCTAGTTCTATTTTTGTGGTCTTCAACATTGCATCCCATGAGAGACCGGGTGTAGTGTAATAATGGGCGGGATCTAATGAGTAGATTCTCTTGCAAATTGCACAAAAATTTTGAAAGACATCCGACAGCAAAAGAACACCAGTCTTAAGATACAATTCCATGTAATCTTTAAGACTTTGACATCAAAAAACTGGCCAGACTTTTTGAGCGTGGGAATAATCTTCGACTGAACACACTGTATTGGTTAAACTGTTGAAGAATTTATCTCTGTGGGAAAGAGCTGACTCATCCAATCTGCTCTCTGGGTCAATATAAGGAAATACCCCTTCCTACGTATTAGATGAAATTCATCATCTAATGGGAAAAAGGCTTTTACGTTATTGAAGCTGGCTATATCTAGATTGTTACTAAGTGCATCTAGACTTGATGCCATGAAACGGAACGTATCTAAAAATCTAATTTCAAGGTTTTTATCATGGGATGCAATATGAATAAATTTTGAAAGTGAAATGTACCACTCCTTATTAAGGGGAGTACTTTTATATCACCTTCAACTTTATTTAATTCTCTAACGAACAAATGAGAATCATATTTAGAAAAGTTGTGGAAAAATACAGGAACAAAAGGTGCAATTTGAAAATTAATGTTGCAGGCATTATGCGCTGCACCCCTAGACAACCAATTAAATGGCAATGATCCCTAACTCGATCATTGCCTAAAGTTTTTTCACAGATATGACAAATGGCTGCATTTCTAAACCTAAACTCATCATCTGCACTCATATTTATGGGCTTGATGGTGCTTAGATAACAAGTATAAATATCGTTTACATCTCTGATAAGAGACTTGACAAATTTTATACCTGCATCTCCAGTTTCTAAAACAAGCTTATCTAACGTTGGGTTAAAGGCGCACTTTATATAGTACAAATAGATGTATGCTGAGGGTTGCTATAACATACACACTCAATTGCGAATTGAGGGGGTTTAGAATACACTCAAAATCTGCATATACAACAAAGGTACGTCTAAACTACGATTAAAATTCTTAAAACTAAGACTTGCTTTTTCCTTCCGAATGGGAGTATTGACACAACCTTCCCACACTGTTGACGGTGCTCTTCATGCACCCACGCATTATGTGAAAAATTCAAGCACGTCTGCAGAAGTACAATTGCGCCTTGTGTGATGTAATTTGACGTCTTACAAGTCTGGAAGTATACGAAAAAAAAAACAAATATATATGTTTTAAAAAATTTTGTTTTTTGAAAAAGAGTATTTATTAAAATATTACCTTAACAAATTTTGTATCCACACGAAATGTCCGCGGTCCTCCACTCTCCAGCAACATTAGGCTAATGTGGTATCCTTCTCCATCTCCGTCACATACAATGGACCGTTGACTGCATTGGACTGCTCATCGAAACCAAAAACATTGATGCTAATGTTTTGGTTTTGAGCTTCAAAAATTTTTATTTGATCCAACGGTAGTGGGAAATCCAAATTGGAAAAATTGAGTATGAGCGCTTCATCAATTTTTATTAAGTCGCTCTCAATCCCATCAACTTTATATGCTGAGCATCGTGCAGGCTGGTTGTTTGCTGGTGCTTTAAGGCTGATATTAATGCCCATTTAAAAGAAAATTCATCAGCATTTTTAACATTGATGATCGCCTTCTTGTTCCTCAAAACTTCTGGTTTCAATAAAGCTTGAAACTTTGAGGTGGAATATATTTGTTAATATTTATCTCCAGTCTTAAGTTTGAGACAATGTCCAACCACTGTCCTTCTCTTGGAACTCATCCATTTTCACACAAATTATTGCAGAAAGATCCTTGATGATCTCTCCAAGATCAGTAGATGCTGTTAAGACACCCATATTAGACTGATGAGATTTAATTGTCATCAGCAATTCATCATCAGTGAATTTTATATACTCTGCAAAGAGTTCTATATTCATTTTGCAGGCTGTGTGAGTTAGCAATACATTTTGAATTAGCGAATCATTTCTTGAGCTGCTTCACTCTGAAACTCTATTGGTTCAACCAAATTTGTGTGATTATTCTCAAATGAGAATGTCGAAATCCGATTTTTGAATCCGCTCAAAATTAGTTTCACCTTACTATTTATAGGCATAAAAACGAGCATCTTGTGGGAATTGGAACGAAGATGCGCGCTTACTTTGCGGATGCAATTTGTATATTGCATTCGGTGCAGATCCTGGCTACGGAGTTGATGGTCCATAGGTTGATATTGGAGATGGAGTTGATGATGGAGCTGGTGGTGGTGGAGTTGATTTTGTTGGTGGTGGTGTTAGTGGGGGTGGTGGTGATGCTAGTGGAGTTGGCGGTGGGATTGTGATTATGTCGTTGTTGTGATTGTCGAAAACAATTTGGGTGGCTCTGTCCTTGAGCCTACTTATTCCGGGCGACATAGTTAAATCCCTCAATGGCATTCACAAGTTCTTCTTATTGTTAAACATTTAAATTTTTTTTTTCGTTTCTTTTTTAAAACTTTGAAAGCACAAAACAAATGAGTTGCAATTGCAGAGTTAGAAAACTACTAAGGTTTTAGGAATCAGAATTTAAAATATGGTATGAAGCCCGCAGGTGCACAAACAACGCAGGCTATTATTTCAAATTATCCTGAAATTATCATAAGGAGGGTCACTCCAAACAGAGTGCACTATAAAAAGGGAGAGAACCAATTTCACGAAGAAGGTTGCCCACATATACAAATGAGTACGGCGAAGTACGTACTTACTAACAATTCACACCAATAATACTTTAATTTTTTGTGTGGGAAAACATTTAGGTGTGAGGTATTTAGTCTGTACATTGACAAAAGAGAAGGGAGCATTGCCTATCCACTAATCATTGCACCCACCCTCAAAAATCAAATCATGTACACACAGAACAGTGCTAGGTGCTGCTACCTGATCTTCCACTTGAATGTAGCACACAGGTTACGAGTTACACACCTAAGCACAATATCCTCCTCCCCCCTAAAAACACAATCACGTACGCACACACACAGTGTTGGTGACCCAGCACTCTCACCGATGTCAACCCACAATAAAAAAGGGGTCAGCCATAAATCTATACCCTTCCATCATAAAAGTCTTATACGTGATCCAAAACCCACATAATTTCTTGGCAAAAAAAAAAGGTTACACACCTGTCACTCCCCCACCCAAAAGCAATAAATTAACTCCAATAATGAAGCAATTAAAACCCAAAAGCAATAAGCCACTTCCTGCCATAAAGTCCCCAATTCCACTACTCTGAATCCCTAACGTGATCACTGCGTAAACTCTCTTTTATATCTGACAAATATCTTCATTGCCAAAACTAATCTCATCATCTACATTTTTATTCTTAGGCTTTATAGTACCTAAATAGTAGGTATAGATATCGCTTACATCTCTCGAGGTAAGAGAGCCATTTTTCATACCCTCCATCTTCCCCAGTCTCTAAAACAATCTTAACGCTGAGTCTTACAAAGCAACTCTTTATATTTCCAAATAAACAATGAAGATATATGGAAGTTGCTACCAAATTCTCACTAAGTTGTGAATTGAGGGGGGTGAGTATACATTTAAAATCTCATATACAACAAAAGGTACTTCTAAACTACGATTACAGTTCTTAAAATTAAGCTTGCCTTGTCTTCTGCTTTACGGACTGATATTAATTCCCATTTAAAACTAAATGCATCAGCATTTTTAACATTTATAAACGATTTTTTATTCCTCGGCAAACATTTTTGTGTTTCAATAAAACTTGAAACATTTAGTTGAGTATATTTATTTATCTATCTCCAGCCTTAATATTTGGGATATTTGATCCAACCGCTGCTCCCTCACCTGGAATTCATCCATTTTTTCAAAAACTATTGCCGAATGTTTTTTGATGATCTCTTCAAAATCACTTCACGCTGCTGAGACACACATATTTGACTGATGTGATTTTATTGTCATTAACATTTGAATTTGATGTACTCCGTAACGAGTTCAATGCTTCATAACTATGATAAATTTTTGTACCTTAAATTATTTTTTCAACATAATTTTCTTCATTTGAAAGGTACTTCCCAATGATTATTTAATATTTTCAGGCGCTCTTGGTAATATTATGGCTTTGATTTCCGATCCACGGATTCTTTTTGTAATTTCGAATTATCTTTGGGTCTCTGGCCTGTCCAGCAACGCGTTGTGCCTCGCTGATTTAATATTTATTTTATATTTTTATTTTGAGTTAGAGTGGTACCTGAACCAATGAAGGTATTTTTGTTTGTCATAACGACAGGCTGTGCTTAACGCACAACCAAGATCCCTATTTGGAATTTTACTAAAAAAAAAAAAAAAAATTTAGTTAAAATTTTTAGTTTTTTTATTTAAATTTACAAATTTTAACAGTAGATTTAATTATCAAATGAATTAATATGTATAATAATAAATATAAATATATTTGGTTTCAATAACCTTTTGTTTGATATGAAAATTATGAGGATTTGGTTTTAAATATGTTTGCAAATTGGTACATGATACTTGTTTGATGGCTTTATTTTCAATTAACAACACTAAGTTATTTCCACTTTATAAACTTTATTGGATGTATTGGACGAGAAGCCCAATGCTGAGTCTTTTCAACAACGATAATAATTATGAAACGATCGATCAGCTAGAGTTCCGCGAAACAATGAATAGCTGCAGCAGCCGAGGATCAGCGAACGCCCCTGCTTTAGAGAGAGAGAACGCAAAAGCACGGTGCGCTAAAAAAAACTGTAACACTGGCTGCTGCAGCTCAAACTTCACTTAACATAATGTGCCTAATACTTAAAACTAACAACATTTATATATTTTGGCCACGCAGATCTCCAAATTCAAATAGAGATTCAAATCAATTATGGTTCTTTCTTGTTTCTCCTGCTATGCCAACATATCCCCACCCGATTCAAAACCCCTTTCAACAAATTCTTAACAGGCAATTCAGCAATTGATTCAGCAACCCGAGCAATGCCATCCCTGCCTCGAACTAAGGCAAGCACTCTGGCAAGTGGCCAGCTCATGGGAATTCTAACTCCTTGTTATCGGCTTCGTCATCATTTGATATGACCGGAGCTGGAGATTTCCATTTGGTATTTGAGTGTGAGAACTCCTCCCCCGCCTGACCAAAAGATTTGCTGTAGGTGAGTGACTCGCTGCCAATTTAACTACAATTTTGCTGTGAAAATGGTTGCCAAGTTAACCGAATTCTGTTGGTCTGCAATTTTACCAAATGCATGTCTCTGATGGGAAAAATCTGAATAGGTGTTTATTCACCACTGGGTAAATGATGAATGACTGGCCGCCAGTTAACTAATTATGAATAGTTCGCCAAATGAAACTAAACTCCAAAAGTCGGTGGTCACCAAATGAGATCCGATTCGAATGTCAGTTTATGGGCTCTCAGAAATCTTTGGGGGTATGTTATCATTTCCAAAACGGCAATCGGAAAATGGAGACGAATGATCCTGAATGTGATTGAGGAGAGGACATAAAGCGGGAAAATATAGATGGTGTACCCCATGGGAACTGGTTGCCCTCTCAAGAGGTTAGCAATGAAAACCCATTCAACTACTGTTTGTGTCGGCAGTGTAGTTTAAACGACTTCATTTCTTAAAATCCTAGTTTATATCACGTAGATTTCTACCATCGTGAGTATGATCCAAATGTCGCCTACCTCTAAAAGAAGAATTCCGTATCAGGGGGAAGTTTTGTGACATTTAATTCATAATAAGCCAATTACGTATTGGGATGTGATCCAAATGAGTTCGTTGATAGACTTGAACTTTTAGTTGGTCCAGACAGATAGAAGTAAACACAAATCACAGTAAGAGTTATGATCTATAGGACTGTTTGCAAATTCGTATATTCCTCAAATAAGTGGAATAAGGAGAGTAAGTCCAATTCCTTGGAAGTCGAAGTGGAAAATGGTCAAAGCATTGGTAATGAAGGATAAACTGTTCAAAAATATTATTATTTCTTCAAAAAAAAATAATTAAGGTTAAGCTTAAAATGAAGACCACATTAAAAAGATAATCATGAGTAGGAAGAATTTATTACAGGTATTACATGCACCAGCTCGTAAAATTTTAAAAACCGAAGAGTTATTATGAAGGAATCGATGACTATCATGGCAGGCAGACTTGAAGAGGAATGATCGACATTGAGAATCGAATTTCCAAAGAATTTACAGACCGATGACGGAAAAGAATTTTTTAATACAGACTTTAAGAGTTTGTATAGAAAACATTATCAATCATTACTCAACTTTTAGTGGTCTTAAGGGAACGCATTGTTGAGCGTTTTAATAGAACGCTTAAGGAGATGATGTGGAGAGAGTCCAGTTATAATGGAACATATTGTTGGATTACAATTTAGAAACAATCGATAAATGAGTACAATCGAAAACATCATAGAACAATTCAAATGAGACCTGTTTATGTAAATTCGTTAAATGAGAACAAGTTGTTGAATATTGCGTACAATCGTATAAAAATTTTCAATGGTAGTAAATATCATGTTCGAGATTACGTGGGAAGCTAAACATACATTTGAAAAGGGGTGTACACCGAACTGGACAACTGAAATTTTTTAAATAAAACAAATACAAAATAGCAGTCCAACTACATACACACTGGAAGACTATCAAGGTGCAGTTCTGAAAGGGGGTTTCTATAATCAAGAGTTGAGGTAAACAAGATATCCAAACACTTACTTGATTGAAAAGATAAGAAGGTGTCGAAAAGATAGACTTCTAGTTAAACGGTTGGGTTCTCAAATGATCAGAACTCTTGGACAAATATTATATGAAGTTCTATAAAAATTGCACGAGTGCGTACTATTAATAGATTAAAATTTCACGAAAGGTATCTATTTGTGATGAACCTGTCAGTAATTTCCTTTAAACCTTCTGACCTGTGTACTAAGGTTTTGATATCTCAGCGTAGGGAATTTCGGATATAAAAGAGCGTCTTTGAATCCATATAGTCTCTTCAAAAAGATGTCGAAGAACATTCAGGAGCTGTTCAATTTAATGGACTACGAGGAGAATTCAATGAATTTTTAATTGGGGAGTCGAGTCCATCGGAATGGCTTGAGCTCTTGTAAATTTCACCTAGAGAGAAACGGAAATCGAGTAGGAGGAGAGGAGGACGCTTCTTTCCATAAGAAACAAAAGGTTGACGACTCGGAAACCATCATCATCGATACAACCGAGGAGGGGCAAGATGGAGTCGTACCTTCGATGAGCTTCTTGTTGAGGAGCCCATTGCTGAGGAATGGGACATATAGAAAATTTTCGATGCTGACGATAATCTCCAGAAAGTTCAATAGAATTTTTAAACTTTATTATAGATATCTAATAATAAATACTAAATTTACGTCAATTGTATTTCATTTATCCATTACATTTAAATAAATACAAAAAAAACATTGCAAAATACATATATCTTTGTGTTATATTTATTCCATACATACATATTCATCTATACACACACACATATACACTTTATTTTCAGCTTCATGAATTCAAGAAAGGTATACATGTACAACCTAAAGATGTGTCCATCTCTTTTTTCTGTTCTTATTTTCATCCATACATTATCATTTTTGATTGTTTGTATACTAATTAATTTATTATTATTTATTTATTTATCTCTTCTTTTTTTTTCTTACAACTATGAACTAGTTCTAAAATGCCCCTAGGCATATGTATTTATCCCATATTCTTTTATTTTTTCTCTTATCATCTCTAGAACTCAAAGTTGATCTCCTTATTCTATGTGTATATAAATTGTGAATCTCAGACCCTAAACATCAACATGCTATCACAAAAATGTATTTTTTTCAAATATACATTGCTATAACTATTTATAGCCAACTTATCCAATGAAAACTTTTTAACACCTTTTGGATTTTTTATTATTCACCCTATTATAAGAAAATGTGTATATTTTGGCTTTAAATCCAATAAACTCCAACATTATTTTTCCACTGTTTTTATGTGTCATCATTCTCAAAACTTTCTTATTGCACCTTTTGATCCCATATTTTTTAGATAGCTCTTTTGCAGAGAGTCAGAATGTATAAAATCTCACTTTCTATATCTTCACTTAATGTCTTTAAAAGAAATTCTTAGTCGCAATAGAATATATGAATGAGTCTGTATCCATATAATTCAAAGAAACTTTTTCTTGATACTTTGGCTTCATGTAATCATAATGGAAATCGTACATTTGCCATTTCGATAGTTCGAGAACTGTAAAACCTGGAGGACATAGGCCTACCATACACATTATGGAGACGATTCATTTAATTCGCATACATATCTTCAGAAAATTGTGCCGAACTATTGGAGTTGGCCTTTGCAACGAGGGCACGGTATCGAATTTAATGCAATTAATGGTTTCCATCGATGTGACTAGTTTGATGGCCTTTATGTTTTTCTACGTTTTCCATTGTTTCTCCATAGACAGCGTTATTTAATAGTTTGAAAAAGTCATTTTCAAAATTATTTTGTGCTAGTGTTCTACGATATGTACGAATTTAAGTCTATGTACTTTTTAAGCCAGGGAGAATGCTTACGAACTCTGAAACTCAGTGTATTTTCGTTAATATTAAGCCATTTCCTAGACGCTGCTGAAGATTTCTATAATGGATAGGGATACCTTATTTTTTACCTAAGGTCATTAATAAGCTTTTCTCAACTTTAGCCTTTGGAGGAGGCTTTCGGTTTGATGGGCAAAAAGGTATATCATCATGGAACTCGTGAACATAGTCCGGATACGAAAGGTTTACCTAGAAGTAGAATGTACCCAGACTCTGAATTATCTTTGATAGATGAAATATCAAATGTATTCAATTCTGTATCATTCATCCATCTCGGGGACCGGAATATGGGAGATATTGGACATTGCCCAACCATATAAATTATTGTCATCTAAATACATCAGCAATTCTGATGGTAGCTGCTGTCATAACCCCCACACTATGGTTGGCTTCGAAGAGCGCTTACAGCACTGAACGAATCCACCACGAATACCATTTTGGATGAAGTCACACATATTAACGTCAGTTAACAATTCTAGTTCTATTTTTGTGGTCTTCAAGATTGCATCCCATGAGAGACCGGGTGTAGTGTAATAATGGGCGGGATCTAAAGAGTAGATAGTTTCTTACAAATGACTAAAATTTTGGAACACATCCGAAAAAAAATATAACATTAGTCTGAAGATACAATTCCATGCAATCCTTAAGATATTGACATCAAAAAACTGGCCAGACTTTTTAGAGCGTGGAAGAGTCTCCCACTGAACAGACTGCATTGGTCACCGTCGAAGAATTCACCCCCGTGGTAAGAGCTGACTCATCCAATCTGCTCTCTGAGTCAGTATAAGGAATACCCCCTCTAACGTATTAGATGGAATTCATCATCTAAGGGGAAAAAGGCTTTTACGTTATCGAAGTGGCTGACATCTAGATCGCTACGAAGTGCATCCAGACTTGATGCCACGAAACGGAACGGATCTAAAAATCCGATTTCAAGGTTTTCATCATGGGATGCAACATGAATAAATTTCGAAAGTGGAACGTACCATCCTTATTAAGGGGAGCACTTTTATATCACCTTCAACTTTATTTAATTCTCTAACGAACAAATGAGAATCATATTTAGAAACGTTGTGGAAAAATATAGGATAAAAAGTCTAATCCGAAGATTAATGTTGCAGGCATTATGCGCTGCACCCCTAGACAACCAAGCTAAACGGCAATGATCCCGAACCCGACTTTTCATTGCTAAAGTTTTTTCAGGCAGATGTGAGAAAATGGCTGAATTTCTGAATCTGAACCGATTATCTGTACTCATATTTATGGGTCTTGATGGTGCCTAAATATACAAGTATAACTCTCGTTTACATCTCTGATAAGAGACTTGACAAATTTTATACCGGCATCTACCCGAGTCTCCAAAACAAGCTCACCCCAATGTCGGGTAAAGGCGCACCTTACATAGGCACAGTTAGCTATGGGGATATGCTGAGGAAGTTGCTATATACATACAGACTCAATTGTGAGATTGAGGGGGGTCAGAATACACTCAAAATCTACATATACAACAAAAGGTACGTCTAACCTACGATTAAAGATTCTTAAAACTAAGACTTGCTTTCTTCCCACCGGAGTATTGACACAACCTTCCCACACCGTTGACGGTGCCCTTCATGATCCACGCATTATGTGAAAAATTCAAGCACGTCTTGCAGAAGTACAATACGTCTTGGTGATATAATTCCACGTCTTACAAGTCCGGAAGTATAAAAAAACAAATATATACGTTTTAAAAAATTTTGTTTTTTAAAAGAAGATTCATTAAATATTACCTTGACAAATTTTGTATCACGTGCCCTTTGGAGCAACATTAGGCTAATGTGGGTATTCCTCCATCCCGTCCACAATGGTTTTGACTTCATTGGACTGCTATTTAATCCAAAAACATCGATGCTAATGTTTATGTTCCTTAGTTCAAAAATTTTTATCCCATCCAACGGTAATCCAATCCAAATGGAAAAGAATCCCATCAATTTTATATGCTGAGCATCGTGCAGGATGGTTGTTTGCTGGCGCTTTAAAGGCTGATATTATTGCCCATTTAAAAGAAGTTTCATCAGCATTTTTAACATTAATAATTGCCTTCTTGTTCCTTAAAACTTTTGGTGTTTCAATAAAACTTGAAACTTTGAGTGAATATATTTGTTAATATTTATCTCCAGTCTTAAGATTCGAGACAATGTCCAACCACTGTCCTTCTCTTGGTACTCATCCATTTTCATACAAATTATTGCAGAAAGATCTTTGATGATTTTTTTAAGATCAGTAGATGCTGTTAAGCACCAAATCAGACGATGAGATTTAACCGTCATCAGCAATTCATCATCAGTGAATTTCATATACCTGCAAGAGTTCGATATTCATTTTGCAGGCTGTGTGAGTTAACAATACACTTTGAATTACAGGAATCATTTCTTGAGCTGTTTCACTCTGAAACTCGATTGGTTCGACCAACCGCTGATTATCTCTCAAATGAGAATGTTGAATTCCGATTTTCGAATCCGCTCGAAATTAGTTTCACCTTACGATGTCTAGGGATAAAAACGAGCATCTTGTGGGAATCGGAAACGAAGATGTGCGCTTTGACTTTGCGGATCGCAATTGTATATCGCATTCGGTGCAGATCTGGGGGACGGAGTTGATGTTGTTGGTGGTGGTGATGGAGCTGGGGGGTGGTGGTGATGGTGAGAGTGATGCTGTTGTTGTGGGAAGATGGAGGTGGGATTGCTGATGTTGTAGTAGGAGATTATCGAAACAATTTGGGTGGCTCTGTCCTTGGCTGAGATATTCCGGGCGACATAATTGAATCCCTCGATGGCATTTCGGTTTTACGTTGTTGTTCTTATTATTAAACATTTCAATTGTTTGTTTGTTTTTTTTTTGGTTTTATTTTTTGCTTTGAAGTTGCACAACACACACGAGTTGACGATTGCAGAGTTCAAAAACTACTGGGGTTCCAAAAATCGGAATCTAAAATATTAGGTATGAAGCCGGCGCAGGTGCACAAAAGCAATGCAGGCTATTATTTTAAAGTATTGAGAAATCAATATAGTAGGGTCACCCAAACAGAGTGCACTGTAAAAAGACCTTTTACCGGATCAGATGACAATTGGTTTTTTTTTAAGTTCCGGGTTATTTCAACTATAAATGGGAATAGCAACTTAACTTAATTGTAAAACACCGAATAATTTATGGAGACTGCATAAGCAAGTGATCGCTAGTTTCCAGGCAATAATACAAATGAACATTTTCTCAAGCGCCGTTAAAGGCCACATACTTATGTTCTTTGAGGAGACAATTACTCCCTCATTTATTGGAGAAAAATCAAACTCATGGATAAGCAGTATTGGTATCCGTGCTGAGCCGAATTAATCTACAACATTCTTAATTTTGTTTAAGACAGTATTTTCAAACCTAATCATAGGAAATAATGCCTTCTTCAAAAACATAAAAAACAAACGAGCAACTACTTCAGAGCTTCTCATACATGACTGCTAGTTTAAAAAAAGGTTACTATTTTCTTCATTTTAGTTACGAATTCCGAGTCGGTTATCTAAGGCAGAATCTCTCCGTAGGCTTAGGTTCATATTAACAAGATTATTCCCCCCTATGCGGAAGCTAGATTAAGCATCGAAACTTCGTCATTTTCAGACCGGAATCTTAGATAATGAAACATTTTGGTTTCAATCTCAAAAGAAAGGGATCGTTCAGCAACCTACAAGAACTCGCCTCCGAGTTGGGTGCTAAAACTTCCGTCGAGTACCTCACAATGCGTTTTACAAGTTACTCATACATAACGGCATTTTTGGGGAAGTGCTACCGAACTCTTCAACCGAGCCCTCAATTTCAAAGTCTTCCGCACGTTAGTTTACGGGAAGGGCCCCCTCTTGTTGCAGGGCTCAAACTACTTAAGGTAGGGCTGTACTGGCTGAAAACTTAATGTCTCAGTTCTCGTCAACCGTTCGAGCGTATACGCTGCCAAATTCGGTATTTGGGTATGTCCGAGATGGCAAACGTTCTTTTTTTTTTCTATTCGGAGGAAGGGTCATTCCCAACTGAAGGGACAAAGTGAGCGGATTCCTCTAGATCTGTAGCTTTTTCGGGATGGGGTGGGTTGCGTTCGCCGAGTCTCAGGGAAAATAAAGTAGTTTTTAGGATTCCTCACAGTATTCCATCCATCTAAACTATAGGAGGAGATACCCTCCGAAGAGTTCGGTTGGGTTTCCTTCGAAATTTTCAAAACGATTAATGACCATACCTTAATTCCCTTTATGGTGGGCTGTCATCTGTCGTAGGGTGCCCTGAAGGGGGCCAGAGGTGTAGTTGGCAGTTGTCTCTTGCGTTCTACACCCGAACCCAAAACGATAATCGAAGCACAGTTAGTTGATGATCCCCTAAAAAAACTTATCCACTGATTATTACAACATCCCTCCCAGGAACGTTACGATTTTAGCACTTCATGATTATTTCCTTTTCGGGTTCTATTCATTGATATTTTATATCATTCCGGGGCACCTAGTGTTAGCCACAGAATGGAAGTTATTAAATTTATAGAACAAAAATTACTTGCAGATTACCTAACAATAATAGAATTTAATTAAGAAAAAAAAAGTTAATCCTAAAAATCCCTAATTTGGAATTTTACAAAAAAAGTTAATAAAAAAATAATTTCAAAAGATCAATAATTGGAAATTTTAAATTTATAAAATTTTACTAGGAAAATTAATTACAAAAATGAATTAATTTAAAAAAATTTATGAAATTTAAGCATTCGATTTTAGAATTATTTTAAATATATTTGCAAGTCGTTACGCCGAAAAAGTTTAACTGAGGAAATTGGTTTGGTACATGATGCTTTTTTGCGCTATCAGCTTTTTGATAACTTTATTTTCAATTAACAATACGAAGTTATTTCCGCTTTATAAATTTTCCCAATGTATTTAGACTAGAAGGCCCAACGAGTCTTTTCAACAATGATAATAATTATGGAACGATCGATCAGCTAGAGTTACGCGAAACGAATGAATAGCTGCGACAGCGAATGAATAGTCGCAACGTTGCCACCAGAAATTAACAACGCAATTTCACGCTTCGCTTAAAAAAAATACAAAATGTATGGCAGCACTGCCAGTGTGTGTATGTTGTAATGATATTTCCAGTTGGGGATGTGCAATGACGCATTTGTGTTTGCCTACTTCAGGTCATTTCTTTGATATACGTTTATCTTAATGATTCACAAACGGTTTAAGCTTAAATATATTGACATGCTAGATGCAGCATTTGAATGTAGCCAGAGCCACCAAGTTGCTTGGCCGTTTTCATCAACCTGTTAATTATCATATTAATTTTAATTCAAACTATTTGTTATCGCCTTAGTCTTATTGGCATACTGTAATTCTTGTGCGATTTGTAGTTGGTATTAGGCTTCTTGTCCAATGAGACATAGGTATTTCAAACTTCTTCGTCTTCTTCGAAGTCTGTGAATAATTGGGTAGGTGGGATTTTTGTCGCGCTAAACAATCTTTTTTTTTTCCATTGAATAATGAAAGAAACATACACACCTAATTGGCGACATTCCCACTTCGAAAAGCATGGCAGTTAATGCTCTTAGATCTTGTATGTTATCATTTCCAAAACGACAATTGGAAAATGTGAGCCGAATGATCCTGAATGTGATTGAGGAGAGGACATAAAGCGGGAATATATTGATGAACAGTTGCCCTCTCAAGAGGTTACAAGGAAAACTCATTCAACTACTGTTTGTGTTGAGTTGTACTTTTAACCTGACTTTATTTCTTAAAATCCTATCTTATATAGCTAAGATTCACGTAGTTTCTACCTGCTTAGATGATCCAATGGTAATGCCTACACCTCTAAAAAGAAATCCATGCATCAGGATGGAAGTTTCATGATATCTAATTTAACTCAGCCAAATTATGTATATTGGGATGATCCAAATGAGATTGTTGATACTTGAACTTTTAGTTGGCTCTACATACAGATGGTAATACAAATCACAGTAAGAGTTATGATCTATAGGACCGTTTGCAAGTTTTATATTCCCTTAGAAAGACGGAATAAAGAGAAAAGCCATTCCACTTGGAAGTCGATGCGAAAATGGTTAGAATTTGGTACCAAATATAAAATGTTTAAAAATGTTATTGTTTGGAAATAAATAAAAATAATAATTAAGGTAAGCCAAAAATTAAGATCAATAATTAAAAAGAGAATCATGAGTAGGAGCAATCAATAGAGGAATATTGGCCAGCTCGTACAAATTTTAAGCTTGAAAGAGTTATTATGAAGGGAATCGATGATCATTGGCAAGCAGACTTAGTAGAAATGCAATAGTGCTCATCATCGAATAAAGGATATAAATTTCTATCGACAGTTATTGATGTGTTTTCGAAATATGCATGGCGACAAGCATTGAAAAGAAAATTCGTGAAAAGAAGTTGAAAAATAAAAAAGGAGATGGTACAAGTACATTTGCTGGACATTATAAAATTAATTCATAATAGTAAAAACAAAAAAATAAATTAATTAATTAATAAACAAACAAAATGTAAGTAAAATTAAGAAAAACGAAAAAATGAAGTAAAATCAAAAAAAATAGGAACTAATAAATAAATTGTTATTTAAAATCAAAACGAAAAATATCTATATGAAAACATATGTGTGTGTTTCTGTGTGTGTATCTGTTTGTGTCTGTATTTAGAAATGCAGTGTACTTGGGATGAAAAAGAATGAGATAAAAAAATGATTTAACGTTGTTCAATACATACATATTTATTCGAATTCATGAGCTGAAAATAAAGTGCATATTTATAGCGTGCATGGAATATGATACAGAAAAATAAAAGATAGATGGATTTTGTAATGTTTTTTATTCAATAATAATAATAACGTTAATAATTTAATAATATTCCAGCTCATCATCAGCAAAAAACAATTTTCTAATCTCCCATTCCTCTGCAATGGGCTCCTCACAACAAGTTCAGAGAAGGTGGGCTCTATTCATTGCCCCTTGACGATCTAAATAACATGGTTGCTAATCTTATCCAAACCAGGGGACTTCTTTAAGACAAGAGACTTGATCTTCAAAGTGACTTCACTGAGAGTAATAGTATGAGGGAATGAGGCGCCAGACGCACCGCCATCGCCATCAACCCGTCGCTGCGTAGCTCCAGGAGCTGCCACTCATCAGTAATCTTCTTTCGATTTCTCTTCCGTGTTCAAATAGTTGGGCATGAAGCACTGTTTGAGGTGAGAGACAAACTCCTCAGCTTTTCCATTGGTTCGCGTCCAAATTGGCCCGCCTACATCACCAACAGAATGAGTCTTTAGCGGCCAATTGGGCTCCACCTGCCGCTTCAAAGTTTTGTCATTCTCCACAACTTTTGCATCCTGTTCCGGTCCTTCACATCAATTTGCTTAAATAAACGCTAAGGTGGTTAACCTTTAACAAGCTCAGCGCTTTCCTCAGGGAATTTTCAACCCATTTGTACCTCCTGCCTAGCCAACGGCGTTCCCAAGATCAGGAACTCTCGCTTGCACCCTATGCTTGAAGTCGCAGCAGTTTTTTCGTCTCATCATCACAGTCAGACCTCATACAGGATGTACTGCCCTGCTGTTTCTGCCAAAGTTGTGGCGGTGATGCAAATTTCGCAGTCTCATTAATGTTATTCACAAACATATCATAGTATCCTCAATGTCAGCACAAGATTTAATTTCCACATTGAGTACACTCGCTGGTTGAGGTATGCCTGAAACTTACTAATATTAGCATTCCTGGGTAAAATTGTGCGCCTTAAACCCGGCCGTGTAGCAATGCTTGTCCCTTTAGTTGTTAAATCAATATGAATTGGCAAATGATCAGAATCCAGATCAACTGAAGAGAATGTACGAAGCCGATGCTTCTCAAACCACCAAAGACAGCAAAATCCAGAGCAGAAGGCCTTTTTTTCTTGTCGAACGGATAGTGTGTAGATCCACCAGTAGCAAGAATGTTGAACCGCTTATTCTTGTGCACATATTCCATCAAAGCCGACCCACGCTTACAGGCTCGTATATTCCCCACCAGGAGTGTCTTGCATAAAATTGCCCACATTGCACAGAGAGTCGATGTGCTTAAAAAGCATTGCAAAGTGGCGAGTAGACCAATTATACAGTGGCGGACAGTATATAGGAGCAACAATCCAACGACTGCTGATTGTTGGTGTTTGATGAAACAATCGACAAGAGAACATTCAGAAGAGTATCCATCTTCTTGCCGATCCTCCAATCAATATCATATTCTGCTGCAGCGCTTGCATAAAAGGGCTATCAGCTTGCCCATCACACTGCGTGCATTGCTGGCATTGCTGCTGCTGTAGTTGCTGCTGCTGTAGTTGCTGCTGCTATAGGTGGAGCTGATGCTGAAATGTTTCAAGATGTTCCATAACTGGGTTGCGCTCTCGGATGGGGCCAGTCGAGCAACTTGGCAATATGTCAGACCAGATTGAATGCCATCCGTCTGCTGCTTACGCATCTGCTTTAAGCTGAAGGGCTGCTGCTTCAGCTGCTGCGGTTTAACCGAACGCTTAATTATCATCATCTCAGATTTCTTCACAGAATCATTCACTTTCTGTTTTGTTGGCTGATTGACTATAAGCTAACGGACTGCTAGATCAGTTGTTTAGGTGCCCTAACTGCCCCGAATGACGGGTTTCACAATAGATCATCGACGAACTTCTTTATAACACGCTTTTGCTGAACAACAGCCTATCGATACCGTTTCTGCTGCTCGACTGGCGGTGGATTGTTACATCAACTGATTTGCTGACAGAAGACCGTTGGAATGGCTTCACTAGATCACCACGCACAGCTGCACGACCTAATAAGAGTTCATCACGAGCAGCATTAAAAGAAGGGCAACCCTTATAACTTGCCACATGACTGCCCTTGCAGTTAGCACAGGTGGCCGCAGTATCCTTCCCCTTGCTACATTCAGTAGTCGCATGGCTCTCTGCACATTTTAAACAAACAAACGACCTCCGGTAGTAATTTTTGCTGTGCCCAAATGCCTGAGAGCGATGACACTGTATTGGATCTAGGCGGTGCTGCCGCTTCACAGTAACTTGTCGGTTACCGAGTACAGTCAGCGATAAGATCTTTTCATTACTTCCATCCAAGCGTGGAATGTCCAAAATTTGACTTTTGAACCCGCTCGAAATTAGTTTCACCTGCCATTTATAGAGTGTAAACATGAAGCATCTGTGGGAATTGGAAAAACATGCGCGTTCACTTTGCGGATACAATTTGTATATTGCATTCGGTGCAGATCCTGGCTTGAGCTGATGTTGTTGGTGAGGGTGATGAGTTGATTTTGTTGGTGGGGGTGGTGGTGATGCTAGTGGAGTTGGTGGTGAGATTGGTGATGATGTCGTTGTTGGTGATGATGTCGTTGTTGTCGTGGAAATAATTTGGGTGGTCTGTCCTTGAGCCTACTTATTCCGGGCGACATAGTTAAATCCCTCGATGGCATTCACAGAGTTGTTCTTGTTGTTGAACATTTACATTTTTTCTTCGTTTCTTTTTAAAACTTTTAAACACAAAACAAATGAGTTGTAAATTGCAGAGTTAGAAAACTACTAAGGTTTTAGGAATCAGAATTTAAAATATTAGGTATGAAGCCTGCAGGTGCACAAAGCAATGCATGCTATTATTTCAAATTATTCTGAAATTATCATAAGGAGGGTCACTCAAACAGAGTGCACTATAAAAAGGGAGAGAACCAATTTCACGAAGAAGGTACCAGCACATGGCAAATGTACGTGCAAATTACGTACTTACCAACAGTTTAAGACCAAACAATACTTTAATTATTGTGTGGAAAACATTCAGGTGTGAGGTGTCGTACTAGTTCTATACATTGACGAAGAGAAGGGAGTATTACCTATCCACTGATCATTGCACCCCCTCAAAAATCAAATCATGTACATGTACAACCGTGCGGTAGCTGCTACCTGATCCTCCACTTGAAATGTAGCATACAGGTTACAGGTTACACGCCTAGACAACCCACAATAAAAAAAGGGTCAGCCACAAATCTATACCCTTCCATCATAAAAGACTTATACGTGATCCAAAACCACACACCTGTCACTCCCCCACCCAAAGCAATAAATTAATTTTTATAATGAAGCAATTAAAAATCAAAAGCAATAAGCCACTTCCTGTCACAGAGTCCCCAATTCCTACTACTCTGATCCCTAACGTGATCACTGCGTAAACTCTTTTTTGCAGATATGTGATAATTATCTTCATTGCCAAAACTAATCTCATCATCTACATTCAAATTATAGGTTTTATAGTACTTAAATAGTAGGTATAGATATCGTTACATCTCTGATAAAAGACTACAAAATCCTCTCTGAGTCTTATAGCTCCTCCATCAGCTTAACTCCGCACAACAGGAGGATCTTCGTTGGGTTGAGGTCTACTATGTCCTTATCAAAAACCTGCGCTCCTAGGATGCTGCTTCTTCTTCCACAATTAAGGTGAAACATTCTGCCAGGATGTGTATTGAGGATTCCTCCTCTTTTTCACAAAACCTGCAGAGATTGCTTCATATATACCCAGTTTTGCCAGTGACCTCAGTCACAGTGTCCTGTCAACAGACTGGTAAGTATCCTAAGGCTGTTCCTTCCCATGGTTATAATCTGTTTAATCGAACAAGATTATAACTACCTGGAGGAGACATCTGGCTGTTGGAGTCTACTGTCTCGACCAACTCTGTTGCTGTCTCTGCCTCTCTCGTTTCTGAGTTACAGCCGGATAGTGTGTTTTCCCACCCACAATACGGTTCTGGTCCTGTTAGGGGCCTTCCTGCCCCATTCTTGCTTGCTCGTCAGCCGCCTCGTTTCCCGCTACGTCCCTGTGGCCCGGGACCCATCGTAGGGTGAGCCTGTTGTGTGTCCCGAGCAGGACCAGCTTTGTAATGAACTTCATGGACTACCTTCGATGTTATCTTAGTCCCCATTATAGCTTTCAATGCTGCTTGACTGTCGGAGAGGATGAATATATCCGTATTCCGATAGTTACGTTCTACGTTGAAGTCTGCATACCCCTATCGTAGACACCTCAGCCTGAAATATGCTGGTGTGCGTTCCCAGGGATTCACGGCAAGAATACCCGAGGACCCACCACTCCAGGCCGGTGCCCTGATTCGTGAGTGATCCATCGGTGTACCATTTTATGGTGTGCGGTTTCATGGGATGGACTTCGTCCAGGCTTGTCCATTCCCTTTTACTACTCATACGAACTGTGAAATTTCGCTCGAAGACGTATTTGGCTACCATTTTGTCCTGAGGTTGTGTCAGGGGAAGGGGTAGTTCGTTCAAAAGGAGTCGGGCATCTTTATGGCTAAGGATACGGTTGCCCCCAACTCCTTCTGTGGTATCCTAGAAGCTGGTCTTCTTGTTTAAGCCTTATAAAATGGTGGGAGTGGTGTCAGCTCCATTAAGGCTTCAAGGGCCATTGTCGGGGAGGTGCACATAGCTCCTGTCATACACACTAGGCCATTCTATGCAACTTTTGAGTTGCTTCTTCACGGTGATCATCCGCGTCCTATCACCCCATGCTACCACCCCATAGGTTAACATGGGTCTTACTACCATCAGGTATAGCCATCTTAATATCTTTGGTGATGACCCCATGACTCACCTTACATACTACTGACACGTATAAAGCGCCCTGAGCACTTTAATATTGTGTTCCCATATGGGGTGCCAAAGTTAAGCCCGCTATCAAATGTGATTCCCAGGTATTCGACCTCCTACTTGTTTCTAGTAGGGTCCCTATCCACACCTGTCTCATCCTCTGTAACTATGTCGTCTAGTAGAGGCGGAGATAAACCCCCATCGTGACAGCCTTTGGTGGTTAGGACTGTTACAGGCTATCACGTAATGATGCCGTGGCTTGTCTGGACCGTAGCAGTGCAAGTATCCATCTGCTGGTAGTATGGTCCAGGCCTGCTTTTCCTCAAGGGTAGCATTGATTGCATAATGAGATGTGTTATCAAAGGCACCTTCTATGTCTAAGAAGGCGCACAGTGCTACTTCCTTATTATCAATTGCCGTGTCTAAAGTACGTCGCAGCTGATAAAGTGCTGTGTCCGTAGACCTGCCTACTCTGTATGCATGCTGCGTTGGGTGCAGCGGCCTTCGTTTAAGCAAGCGCTTCTGATTTCAGTCCACCAGCTTTTCCAACGTTTTCAGTAAAAACGATGTTAAGCTGATGGGCTCTGAAGGACTTTCGGGCTGGTAATGTCTTCTTCCTGCCTTGGGGATGAAGACTACCCTAGCTCTTCTCCATGCGCTCGGTATGTATCCGAGCGTGAGGCTACTTACTAATGCTTTCCTAATGCGGGAGAGGAGTATTTCCTGTCCCGTTTGAAGGAAGGCTGGCGATATGCCGTCCATTCCAGGGGACTAAGGGCTGAATGTTCCGATTGCCAATCAAGTCTCTCCCTTGAGACTGTCGACTTGGCGCACGCCCGCCTTCGCTTGTGCCAACTATACTTTCACAGAAGTTCCTGTAATTCTTCCGTTTGGCCTTCCTTATCTCCTTATTATAGGAGGTCAGGCTTTCACGGTACTGCTCCCACATTCCGTAGCCTTTCCAGGCTGTCGTTCCACCATGGGGATTTTTTCAGGTACTTTTTCCCTACCGGGCAAGTTATCCTCAAATGCATTGGTTATGCACTTGTTGAGGTCACCAATAGCCCTGTCCAGTTTAGTGGTTTTTTGGCAAACCAGATAACCCGTCGGCTAGGGAGAGTCTTAAGCCGACTTATAACTGTCCCAGTCGGTTTTCCTGGGGTTGCGACCTGGTGTACTACTATCCGTATTTAATTGTAACTTAAGTAGGATAATTCTGTGGTCAGACAGTGATTCCTCTTGGGAAACGTGCCAGTCCCTAAGGTGAGGTTTTAGGGACTGACTAATCAGGGCCATGTCTAGTACCTCCTCTTGATTCTAGTTATAAATGTCGGTGTAGATCCGACATTGCCTAATTCTAGATTATATTTGAATATAAAGTCCGTTAGGCACTCACCCTCAGATTGATGTCGCTGCTGCTCATATCCGATGAGCACGAGATTTTCTCCTCCTGCAGGACTCCACCACTCTTCTATTTCTGTGGTGGGCAGGCTCCATCTCCTGCGAAATACGCAGACACCATGGCCGTAGGGACTGTGCTGTTCTCGGTCTGTACCAACATGGGAACGCAGTCCTTAGTCAGGTAATTCCGAAGGATAGTAAAGTTAATACTTTTCCTTACCATCATGCATGCTCTGGGTGCTGGATCTCTCCGATCCCAGATTACCTTTGAGTCAGCCGTGAGAGGCCTTTAATGCCATTGTGCACCCATGGCTCCTGTATTAGGGCTAGCCCAAGTGTTGTTCGGTAAACATCCTTGCTAAGACCGCCGAGGTGGCCTTAGCACGGTGGATGTTTACCTGAGCCAGCCCTGTGCCGGTGACTCTGGCCATCTATTGCTGGGGGGGCCCCAGCGCACGGTGATCGGGGCCTGGAGTTGCCCCCGTCACCGCTGCACGTCATTTCGACGTCAGCTGCTGCCGCATCCAGTAGCTCCTCCGCCAGCTCCTGTGAGGACATGGGATTGTCTTCATCTCCCAGTATGTCCATTTGGCAGAGCGTTTTGTCCGCCAACTCCTCATCTTCTGCGAGGTCCTCCACCGAGTCGGTGTTGCGAAGTTGCTAAAAACATTCTCACTAAGTTGTGAATTGAGGGGGTGAGTATACATTCAAAATCTGCATATACAACAAAAGGTACGTCTAAACTACGATTAAAATTCTTAAAACTAAGACTTGCTTTTCTTCCGATGGGAGTATTGACACACCTTCCCACACCGTTGATGGTGCTCTCCATGACCCACGCATTATGTGAAAAATTCAAGCACGTCTGCAGAAGTACAATTGCGCCTTGTGTGATGTAATTTGACGTCTTACAAGTCTGGAAATATACGAAAAAAAACAAATATATATGTTTTAAAAAATTTTGTTTTTTGAAAAAGTATTTATTAAAATATTACCTTGACAAATTTTGTATCCACACGAAACGTCTGCGGTCCTCACTCTCCAGCAACATTAGGCTAATGGGGGTATCCTTCCCTCATCTCTGTCACATACAATGGACCGTTGACTGCACTGACGTTATTGAAACCAAAAACATTGATGCTAACGTTTCGGTTTTGAGCTTCAAAAATTTTCATTTGATCCAACGGTAGTGGGAAATCCAAATCGGAAAAATTGAGTATGAGCGCTTCATCAATTTTTATTAAGTCGCTCTCAATCCCATCAACTTTACATGCTGAGCATCGTGCAGGCTGGTTGTTTGCGGGTGCTTTAAAGGCCGATATTAATGCCCATTCAAAAGGAAAATTCATCAACATTTTTAACATTAATGATCGCCTTCTTGTTCAATAAAGCTTGAAACTTTGAGTGAATATATTTGTTAATATTTATCTCCACTTAAGATTTGAGACAATGTCCAACCACTGTCCTTCTCTTGAACTCATCCATTTTCACACAAATCATTGCAGAAAGATCTTTGATGATCGCTCCAAGATCAGTAGATGCTGTTAAGCACTCATACCAGACGATGAGGTTTAATTGTCATCAGGAATTCATCATAGTGAGGAATTTTATATACTCTGCAAGGAGTTCTATATTCATTTTGCAGGCTGTGTGAGTTAGCAATACATTTTGAATAGCAGCGGGATCATTTCTTGAGCTGCTTCACTCTGAACTCATATTGGTTCGACCAAATTTGTGGTGTGAGTCTCAAATGAGAATGTCGAAATCCGATTTTTGAATCCGCTCGAAATCAGTCTCTTTCAACCTTACTATTTAGAGGATAAAACGAGCATCTTGCGGGAGTTGTAACGAAGAAGTGCGTATTATTTGAAGACGCAATGTTCCACATTGACGGTACAGACCCTGGTGGTGGACGAGTCGATATTGTTGGTGGTGGTGGTGATGGGCTTGAGAGTGATGCTGTTGTTGTTGAAGATGGAGTGGGTTGGATTGTCGGTGAATGTCGGTAGTAATTAGCCAACATAAGTAGAATTATCGAAAATATTTCGGGTGGCTCGGTCTCGGCCAAGTTATTCCGCGCGACATAGTTGGATCCCTCGATGGCGTTCACGTTGTTGTTCTTATTATCGAACATTTCAATTGTTTGTTTTTTTTCTTTTTGGTTTTTTTCTTAAGCTTTGTACGCACAACACACACGAGTTGACGACCCAGAAGTTCAAGAGCTACGAAGGTTCTAGAATTAGAATCTAAAATATTAAGACCAAGCCGGCGCAGGTGCACAAAGCAGCGCAGTCCACCAATTTAAAGTATTGTAGAAATTAACAAAAGAAGTGTCACTCAAGCAGAGTGATCTGTAAAGAACATAACTCTTGACACTTGGGATCAGATGACAATTGGTTTTTGTTTTAAGTTCCGGGTTATTTCAACTATAAATGGGAAGGCAATTAACCTAATTGATCAAAATAGCACCTAACTATTGGCAAGGACATGCAAAGCATCATGATTGCTAGTTCCAGGCAACAATACAAATGAACATTTCCTCAGACCGTTAAATGTCTCCACCAAGTTATGTTTTTTGGAGCAGACAATTACCCCTCATTATTGGTAAGAAAAATTATATCTCATGGATAAGCAGTATTGGTATCCGTGCCGAGCCGAATTAGCAAGGAACTCCTAAATTGTTTAAGACAGTATTTTCAAACCTAATCATAGGAAGCAATCGCCTTCTTCAAAAACATAGAAAACAAACGAGAACTATCGCGGAGGTTCACACACATGTACGTTACGACGTTGGTAAAAGGTCACTATTTTCTTCATTTTACATGAATTTTGAGCTTGGTTATTGGAGGCAGAATCCTCCGTATCGAGGTTCATATATAATAAGATTATTCCTCCCTACGCGGAAGCTAGATTAAGCAAATCGAAACTTCGTCAGCACTGGGAATTCTTAGAAAATGAAACATTTTGGTTTCAACTCAACACAAAGGGGATTGTTCAGCAACTTACAAGAATTTGCTCTAGTTGGGTGCTAAAATCATCTGTTGAGCACGTCACAAAGCGTTTTACAAGTTACTCATACATTACGGCATTTTAGCGGGGAACACGACCGATAACTCTGAATTTTAAAGTTGTCTTTAAACCTCTTTTCCGTAGGGTCAGAGCCTTACGGTAGGGACCACGTCAGGTGAATGGGAAAACTATAATGTACTGGTCAATTCGTCAACCGTTCGAGCGTATACGTGCCAAATTCGGTATTCGGGTACGTCCGAGTGGCAAACGTTCTTTTGTTTTTTTCTTCTCATTGGGATAACGTGTCATTTCATGAGGGACAAAAGCGGATTCCTCTGGACTGTAGCTTTTCGGGATGGGGTGGGTCGTCGTCAGCTTTAGAGGGGCAACAGTAGAGTTTTATTTTTAGGATTCCATCTACATTTAAACTACATGGGGAGACGATACCCTCGAAGAGTTCGTTTGGGTTTGCAAATCTCACAAATGATTAAGGGACTAGACCAATTCCCTTTATGGTGGGCTGTCACCTGTTCAGGGTGCCCTGAAGGGGGCGAGGTCTGAGGTGGTAGTCGACTTCTAGTGTTATATGACCCAATGAATCAATGGTCATCGAAGCACAGTTAGTCGATGATCCCCTAAAAAAACTTATCCTAACTCATCATATACCATCCCTCCCAGGGAAATTTTACGATTTTGGCACTTCATGATTATTCTCCTTTTCGGTCTATTCATCGATATTCATCATCATTCCGGGCACCGTAGTGTAGCACAGAATGGAAGTCTATTAAATTTATAAGAGAAAATTACTTACAGATTACTTAACAATAAGAAGAATTTAATTAAGAAAAAAAAGTTAATCCTAAAAATCCCTAATTTGGGATTTTACAAAAAAGTTAATTAAAAAAATTAATTTCAAAAGATCAATAATTGGTATTTTTAAATTGATAAAATTTTAGCTAGGAAAATTAATTACAAAAATGAACTAATTTAAAAACATTTATGATATCTAAGCATTCGATTTTAGATTCATTTTAAACAGATACCTCAAGTCGTTATGCCGCAAAAGTTTAACTGAGGAAATTGGTTTGGTACACTATGCCTGTTTGCGCTATCAGCTTTTTGATAAATCTATTTTCAATTTAATAGACTAAGTCATTTCCGCTTCATAAACCGTTCTGAATGTATTTAGACTAGAAGCCCAATGCTTAGTCTTTTCAACAACGATAATAATTATGAACGATCGATCAGCTAGAGTTACGCAAATACGAAGGACAGGATGACAGTCGACAGCGAATGAAAGTCGGCAACGTTGCCACCAGATACCACAACGCAATTTCATGCTTCGCTTAAAAAAAATACAAAAATGTATGGCAGTACACTGCCAG